>VIEB01000138.1:493808-513302 GCA_006547085.1 Malus baccata
GTTAGTGAAAATATTGCTTGATGTTTATAAAGTTTCTACAAACTATATGACATCAACTCATATTTCAGTTAATCGTAAATATCGAAACGTGATATCAAAGATCTGAACCGTTCATCTTCTTACATCCACCAGATGATCATGTTTTAAAAAAAGAAAATTTAAAAAATGAAATTCAGTAACAAGAATAAAGCGTAAATGATAATCGACGGTTAAATATAAATTGAAGGTTTATGGATTATAGTGTTGGATTTCGAATCTGACTCCTTCATGAAAGTTGTAAAGCTTGTCATTATGAGTGATTGGATATTTTTTTTTACATTTTTTACACTTCTACAATAATTATTATTATTTTTATTAATTTTGCCTTCAAATAAAAAACATTATTCATGAGGGTTTGGGAGGATTTTAAAAATCTAAACGATAAAGAAGTGTAACCATTATCTACTCGTAGAAGAATAATGATGAATCGCAAGTGTTTATATATTCTTTCACATTTTTCATACTTGTATTGTATGTATGTCTTCTTAGTTCTTACCTATACAAATACTATACTAGTTTATTTTAATTTTGGACAAGAACATGTTAACTGTTAAGTAAAATTTATTATCCTAGTAAATTAGTAATGATAATAAATAACTCTCATAATAAAAATAAGGGGAAACTTGATATAAGTCCAATTTATTAAAATAAGTCCAATTCTTTAAATTTAATTATTTTATTATCAATAATTATCTATTCAATAATAAGATTTATTATAAAAATCAAATTTCTTCCTAATTATCTCTTTGATTATTATTAGTATTTTGTTATTTCTTGTTCTTCCTCCCTCTTTAAACCTCATTTATAGATTTTATTTTTAATTTTTATAATCAACCTATATCACAGGTTAATTATTTTTATGTATCTATATGACAAATTTTTCTTTATAATTAACATGTTACAAATTAATGTGTCTTGCTTCACTTGTAGGTATATTATGTTTTTCCTACTTTTTAGTTAGGTTTCATATCTCACTTACAGGTATAATATATATTCATATATTTGTTGTTTGAGTTAAGGTAGAATGTTTTGTAGATAATTTATGTTAGTATATTAGTTTTTTCTGTTATAAGATATTAATTAGATTTTTTTGGAGTTGAAAAATGCTTCATATTAGAAGATTTTAATTGATTTTTAATATTTTTAAAAAATATAAAATGAGTATAGAAGAAATAAAAACATGTAACTATATAATTGGACTCACTCCTAAAAATCATCTATATTTTTGGACCTAGATATAAAAGCCCTTAAAAATAAATAATGACTAAAACTTTTTTTATAACTTATATAGAATAATAATACAAAACTATATATTTAATATAGAATATATTGTATATATTAATATGGCTATTGTATTTTATAATAAATCTTTTAGTAATTAAACTTTTAAATTATCAAATTAATTTTTTTCTTAACGGGTCGAAACGGGTCACCCATGTGTTACCCACGTGTATACACGTGTCACCCGATAATTACCCGATAAGTTATCGTGTTGACCCGAAACCCGTTATTTTCGTGTCGTTTTCATGTCGTGTCATCGTGTCGTGTCAGAAACTGCCAAGTCTAATGTTAAGTACTACGCAGCATTCAGGCCGCGCCCCATAAAATGGGAATGAGAAATGTTTGTTCTACTTTGGGCTTTATTGTTGGAAAAGGTTCCTCTGTGGGCTTGCTTTTTCGGGTTAAAAAAAATTTAAAAAACCTCAAAAAAGTGGTACAGACGGACAGAAGGGAACTCGGCACCATAGCTTCTCCTTGAGTAATCTCTCCCGCCAGCGGAAATTCTAAAACCGTATACTCCACTGCCGGTGCACAATAGCACCCTGGGCGCACAAACAACTGTATCGTCTTCTGCTTGTTGTTATATCATAAGAGCTTGCCTGGTAAAAGTAAAACAACAACAGGAACTGGTATTGGAAGCAGAAGAAAGGTTAACGCAGATTGGCATAATTTTTACCACCTGCAAAATTGCACCAAAATACTTTTCTAAATATTTTAATAATAATCAAGTATTAAGATAATTAAATAGTTTAAACACAGTGATTAATAATTCAAACCTGCATGCATAATATCATAACTAAATCGAAAAGAAACTACATATTCTTATTAAGGCTCGTGGCCTTTGCCGACCAAAAGGAAATTAGTTACGAACAATCATAAAACAAAATATTATTAAAAATATGGATAGAAAACACATTGTAAATAAACTTGAATCGTCAAAAGTTGTGTGTTCTTTTCTTCCTGAAACCCTAATGGCTAATGAGTCTTATTTATACTATTACAAAATAACATCCTTACTAGAAAAGATCACACCCCATTTTACTTCTCTCACACCCCTTGATAATTTTTGTCCATTGATCTTCTTCAATTCATCTAATCCGACGGCCGAAATTTAAAAATGTGTGTGAGAAGTAAAATGGAGTGTGTGTATATCACACTCCAAGAATAAAATAACTAGGAAATACATTCATATTCTAATTTTGAAAAATATGCCCAACCACAAAGAATCACACGTTTCTGGATCTTCATGGTTCCAAAATTGGCCCAAAATGACTAGAATTAAAACTTGGGATGTTTCAAACATAATTGCAGAAGGTTTCGAACTCAAAAGACATCATCTTAGACGCCGAAATGCCCAAAAAATCCCAAAACGTCACTATGACAGCATTGCGCGTTGGACCTTTATTTCATTGCCATAATATAAACCGTTCGGTAAACAAATATGAAACTTTGACACAAACAAACTAAGAGACTTACGAACATCCTCCATCTGGAATCACTTCAATATGCTTTTGTTTGAATACTTGTTGCTCAAGAGAAAGTTGAATATCCTACATTAGAAATATAATTCAAAGTATCAAAATTCTAACAAAATAACTAATAAATTAATACAAAGAATAGGATAAAAATATATAATGTAAAATTACCTCATCACTAATAACCCCAGGAAATCAATCGGTTAGGTTTCTCATTTCCTTTTCACTCCCGCTTTTTTTTTCCTCAAATAATTAAGATTTTCTCTTTTCTTTTCAAAATTTGTGTTGTGTTTGGTTGCTTAGAAAATGTATGTACTTTAAGATGTGTGTTTTGTTCCAATTTTGTTTTCATTTATGTTTGCCAAAATTTATGATGTATAGTAAGCTAGAAATGGTAAGCAGCATCTGATTTGTTGTTTTATAAATTTGGTTCTGAATTTCTTTTGTTTGATTAATTTTGGTGCGTTTGTAGCACTCAATGTTGGATTTTGAGATCAACGGACTGCTGCAGTCGATGTTGGGGAAGGTGATGTGATGTTAGAAATTGGGGCGGGAACAGGTTCTTTGACCAATGTTCTTATTAAGGCTGGTTCATTTGTGCTCGCAATCGGGAAGGTTGTTTTTGAATGTGTATTTTTGTGTTTCTTCTTTCGAATGCAATTACAATTCTGAGTTCGTATTTGTTGCAAATTTGACGAATTGAGTTGGTATTGCAGACTGATTATATGTAATGTTTTATGTGCTTTATGATCCACAAATGGCTACTCTTGTGGGTGAGAAATTTTAGGACACTGACCGATCCGAAGTAAAGCCATACTTTTCTCATATTTCGATATGTCTTATGCTACTATGAAATGAGCTCTTCCCTAGCGTTCTAGACAATTGGAAATTAATTTTTATGCTTTTTATGTTTTTATTTCCGATGCCATTGTCATTACTTTAGCAAGTTTTGTCACTTAAATTTGTAGAGTTTGAAAAAGGACTTTGTCAAATGTCACGTTCACTCACATATGTCGTCGTTGTCGGCATGTATAGAGCCATCTGGTGCAGAGTCAAGATATGCAAAACTAATTACCCGACTTGGTTGCTTAAATGAACTTGACTTTCTCCAGCCGCCGGTCCTTTGCTTTAACTTGGGGCCGGCAGCAGCCTCTCCCGCCTATTGCGTTTGGCTCATACATTTGTGAGTAATTATGAGTTATGTGTTGACAACAATTGAAGACTATGGACAACAGGTTCAAGTTTTGTGTTTGGCTCATACATTTGAGTTATGAGTTATGTGTTTGGCTTATACATTTGTTAGCTATTCAAGGTTGGAATCGTGGAAGAAAATGGGAAAGAAGTTCTGAGAGAGACAGCAGGTTCAGATCCGGTTCCGGAGGCAAGGATCCATAGTGCTACAAGTGCTAGGCCGGGTTATAGCAAGTTTGTGGTGGAAGACTTTGAGTATGCCCTCTAGGTACTCGAAGCAACATTTCTCCTAGTGTCTCAAGTGTTGCAGGGGTTTTGCATCAGGTGGAGCTATGAGATTCACAGGTTATCAGATGATCCTGAGGAAGGAGGAAGTATGGGGATTTTTGTCTGGCTCGATGGGTTAATTGTTGACAGAAATGGGCATGCTGATATGTTTCTAGGTTGTAGACAATGAAGAAGGGGAAAACCTGCTGGAGGAGACGAGGATGTGTCGAGATCCTATTTGAAGCAAAATGGCGATTTTTAGCTTGCAGCAACTTTACATGCATTGGCAGTGTATACTGAATCGGAATAGGACCAAGGAAATGGATTCAGGGGTGTGCATGCTAGTATATAAGGCCGATGGGCTTTGGTGATGGGTGCAAGGATTTTTGAGTGGTGTATTCGCCGAGGTGAAGATTGTTGGAAATTTTGAGTAGAAATATCATTCTATATTGTCCCACATTGGTCACCATCAAAAAGTTCACTCACTTTATAAGGCTTTGTCCTTATTAAAAAGTGATTGGAGTGATGGACCATGGAGAATAAAATTGGGCTCAACCTTGGGTTTGGACTTTGGAGTGTGCTAATGAATTGATAATTAATATATAATTTCGGATTTAATTTTTAATTTAACATACTTTAATTATCAAAAGATGGGGCTCGGGCTCTCATAATTTAATTAATTAATTAATTTCGGATTTAATTTTTAATTTAACATACTCATCTTTTCAGATGAAGTCTGAAATGATGGATCCCCTCTTAGGAGATGTCTCTCAAAAGATGCATTTCATATTCATACTTGTTGCGAACAGGCATAACTCAATTATATATACATCTATCTGTATGACATTTAGAACGTAGAAAAATCAAATTCATCTTCTACAATCCCAAATCTTCTTACTAAGAGAACCATAAAGAAATTCGTCAAAAGTCTAGTTTTTCGATGCTGGAATCTTAACTTAGATCGTTGAATCTTAGTGAAGCAGACATCTGTAGAATTATAAGCACAAAGTAGGGACAAAATTTGTTTCAAGGACATTGTGCATATATAAATTTATCATGCATTGGCAGTGTGTACTGAATTGGAACAAGACTAAGGAAATGGATTCAGGGGTGTGCATGCTGATATGTAAGGCCAAAAGGCTTTGGTGACGAGTGCAAGGATTTTTGCATGGTATATTCGCCAAGGTGGAGATTTTGTGTGTGGCTCGTACATTTGTGAGTAATTATGAGTTATGTGTTGACAACAATTGAAGACCATGTGAATGCTTTCAGTTGTGGTGAGGAAGTCTTCGTTCAAGAGAAGACATGAACATTGCCACAAGCAAAGTTGGAAGCATTTCTTGACTTTGTGGGTTGCAAAGTCGGTTGCTTGAAATTTTACATGCTTTCTCTTCTATGCATTAAATGGCAAATGAAGAAAAGGGTTGCATGCTAGGTAGGCTAGGTGTTAATTATGTCATGTGAACGTAAGACTTTTTGAATTTGGTTGTTGGCATAGTTGCTAGTGTCTGCCTATAACTAGATGCAATTTTGTGCATTTAGTATACTTGCCGAGTGCGAGGGTAAGCATCAGAGAAGCATCCAAGGGGGAGAGCATTTGGCCCACCCATGGGAAAGGTTGAATATGGTTTGAGAGAAAATCAAGAGAGCTAAAGTGAAAAGTCTCTCGTGAAAGAACTCTTGGGGTAGAGTAAGGCTCTTGGGAAAATTCTGTGAATGGGTGTACAAGGAATTCGGGATTGGGTTATGTCAATTTAAATTATGTGTAACTTGTACTGTTATTCTCATAGTGAAGAGCAATATCTCTCCAGGGTTGTAGGCAGGTTTTTTGCCGAACCTCGTAAATTTCTCAATGTCTTTATTTCTTGTATTTTATTATATTCAACTGTGGATGACTTTGGTGAGGTTGTAATCTGAATCTTGTTTCCGCATTGACGAATAGGCCAAGGCACAATACCGCCTCTTCCTAGCCTCTCCACTCCCCGCTTCCTATCCAACCCCTTCCCCCCCTTGCGCGCGCGCGCACCCACTCTTCTATGACCTGCCCTCGTTTTGTCTTTGGTCCTTAGTGTTGCCCAACACTTTTTCTCCCGCCCTATTTTGTCAGCGACCAATTTTTCTAGCTCTGATGCATGCCTCTTACTCGTTGCTTGAGATTTTATTCCCGTACAAAGCTTCTCCCCTGTTTTGGGGCTGGATTTACAGGTATGGGTTGGTTTTTTTTATTGTTGGTGGGTCTGATCCTCCCTCTATGGCCTGCCCGGTTTTGTGGTTCTTCTCGACTTTTTAGTGGTGGCTTTGCCTTCCTTTTTAGTAGGGCTCTGCCTTCCTTTGTGGTGGCCTTGTCTCGCGGGTTGCAGCGGACCTCACTAGGAAGTTGGTTGCAAGTGGTGATGAGTCAATCAATGGACTGGAGCCTATCGGAGGATTTCGTTTTCTTGGATATGTGTAACTTCATGTAGGTTTGTTTGTATCGCTTCTAGCGGGTAATGTCTTGCCTTGTGAATGATACAGCCAATTTGTGAATGGTGGTTTGATGTGACCCTGATTGTCAGACTTGGTTTTTCATTGTGGCCTCACTTTGCCAAGTGATGGTTTTGATGTGGTCTCTCTTGTTTTGGCGATGACATTACATGGGCTGCGGTATAGATCTGTTCCGTCTGCCGTCTTTGTAGCAGAGTTGTACCGACAGTGCTTATGCTAGTGCATGTCCGATTGTGGTTGCCAATTAGGGGTTATTATTAACCCTAGTTTGTGCGAATTATCTCCAGATCAATTTATTTGGTTACTAGAGATTATACATATGTGGCAACTCTTGTAATTGTTGTGGATTCTTTGTAATTGTGATTCAGTAATGAAATTTTACTATCATTTTTTGTCAAAGAAACAAAAATAAAAGAGCTGCTAATTTCTCAACAGTACATGCTCGTATGAAAACAGTGTATCTTTTCTCCATGCTTACAATTTTCCTGAAATAGGCTATTTGAGTTTCTAATTGCAGGTAGTCGATAATATATTGTGGTGTTCTTAAGTGTGTGCGTGATTTTACGATCGGATGTACATTGGTCGAAGATCAACCCGATTTTGTGCATCAATAAGTGAGATAGGGAATAATATGTTATACTCCATATGATTTGGCCCTTTCCCCCAATTTGCGTTCAAACAAATAATCTAAATGTCAAAACATCTAGTCTGGGAGAATATATAGCCCATATAAAAGCCTCAGGAATTGCACATGATAGGCATTATTTGCACTTAGCTATAACGAAATCATGTATGACATTTTTAATAACCTAATATCATGCGAAAATCAATATGGAAGAGGTAAGGGTATTATTATCTTGCTCTGAGGGAGACGACGAGAATGTGGTTATTAGTGCACACTTGGCTTAATCATTGACGACTGGATAATACTCCTTGCCTTGTGGGCTATGAAATGATAAGAAGTTAAATGCATGCCCCATTCAATTTGGATGAAACCCAGTTCAAAGATTCATTTTTCTAGATAAATCAGGATGTGCCCCCATCCTCGAGTAAATTTTCTTTTCAACCGCAATATGACTATATGCAATATCCATGTCGAAGGACAGGATTCAACGCCACATTCCATTAGGGTTTGCATGCCCTCACTGCAGCTGCTTCGAAGAATAGTTTGCCCTTTACTCCTTAACTGTTAGAGCAGAAATTTTTGGGTACTCCAATTCTCCATCAACAAGAAATCTTGAACACATTGAGAAGCTTTAGACACCATCTTCGCTCACCACCAATGGGGAGGAGGGGGACCTGCAAAAAATACTCTGACGCTTAAGTCAATGTGTTGAAGTATAATTATTGGAAGATATTGGAGTGATGGGAAGATGTGCATGGGACTCTATGGAGTGACTGATGGACCTAGTTGTCATGGGTATGGTCCCCGTAATGGCTCCCTCAAATTAAGGATTAGTTGACTTATTTATATGGTTTTTAGTTGTTTGATAAAATCCCTTCATTTAAGGATGTTGATAGCTTTAGGGTTTACCTAGTTGTTAGAGTTGTTTTAGGGAAAGGTTGCTTGGAACCGGTTCCCTTTCTTTTCCTTCTCTTTATATCCTGCTGTGTACTTTCATTCATCTATCTATGAAAAATACAATTCAAACAAACTTAAGATCAACACAATGTTTGTTTAGGATACTTGTAAAATATAGAACGATCTCATATCTCTCTCCCCATCCTCCCCCCCCCCCCCCCCCCCCGGTTCTCCTGGGATTCGAGATCCTTTATAGATAGAAAATACTTGGGCTTCAAGTCCCACTTTTCTTATATTTCTCGATGTTCCATATTCCATGGAAGTGTTTGATCATGCTCCTTTATTCTAACTCCACTCCCCCAAATTTAGGACGTAGCTCATTGCTTAAGCCTTAATTTTTGCACCCACATCTTTTCACTTGTGTTTCTCAATTTCAACACGCTCACCAGAAAGAGAAAAGGAAGAGAAGAAGATAGGTTTGTTGAGTGAGGATGGGTTCGGTTGTTGAGAGTGAATCTCACGTTGATGAGAGAAGGGACATTCCATGTGCTTATAAGTAGTTGAGCTTATCCCCATATTGCCAATTGATTTTATGGTTAAACCTCAACTTCTTCATGGTATTAGAGCAGGATGTCCCACGTGTGAAGCCGAACGGCCACCCGTCATCCAAGTTGTGTTGTCCCCGTGTAAGGCTTGAAAATTCGCCACACGTGAGGAGCGTGTTGAGAGTGCATCTCACATTGATGAGAGGAGGGACCTTGCATGTGCTTATAAGTAGTTGGGCTTCATCTCATATTGCCAATTGGTTTTATGGTGGAACCTCAACTCTGTCATCTGTAATGAGGGTTTGTCCCCTTTTGGTATCTTGGTGGTAACAGTTTGTAGAATTGCTCAGAAGATAACAAAGAATGACTTAGATGATGGCGAGATTATGACTGGAGAAGGATGTTGTGGTTGTAAATGTGGTGGTACCCCAAAAGAAACAAAGCTACTTGTACTTCAGCTTTTTGAAGAGTATGTCAAGTTCTCGAGACAAAGCTATCGGTTTCATTAAGGAATGTTGGTCGTTACACTGCCCTAAGAAGCAAAGGTGGAAATGCAATTGTGGCAACCAAGCAAGTACAAGTAGTACAAGTTCTGAATTACATCATCATGATGTTAATGATACTAATGATAATAAGGATGGTGATGATGATCAAGATTGGGGTGTTGCTGATGTTGGAGCAATATTAGAAAATATGAAAATAACACAAGAATTTCAATAATAATCATAAAAAATTCACAACATCAATTATGTATGAGATTAATATAAACAACTATACAGAAAGTTAGAAAAAATTGACAAACTTGGAGATT
This sequence comes from Malus baccata, assembly GCA_006547085.1. Lineage (NCBI taxonomy): Eukaryota > Viridiplantae > Streptophyta > Magnoliopsida > Rosales > Rosaceae > Malus > Malus baccata. The sequence continues at coordinate 503,424 of VIEB01000138.1, forward strand.
GAGACTTGCACAAATGCAATGTCCTAAAGACAGAATTTTGCCCCTACTCTTGTGCTTGTAGTTCGGTAGGCGTCCGTCTCCTAGGATTCAACAATCTATAATCTGAAGTCAAAGCACTTCAATAAGAAACATAGTTAACACTATTTTTCATTCAATTATTAAAATTATATGTTACAAGATTTTATATTATAATAAACAATTTCCAACAACTGATTGGTAAGAAAATGAAGATAGTAGTGGCACGCCTAGCACTTAGTTAGTTTTGATTGCGAGCCTGAAGGCCTACACCTAAGGCCCCACAAAGGCACATTTCATAACTAACTTTGTTCTCTTCTTCTAGCAGATCAACAAGTAAGAGCCCGACTACACATCCAAAGTGTCAATCCCTTAGGGAGCTGTGTTGAGGTCCAATGAGCCTTCTCCAAAGAAATCTTTGCCCGAACATAGTTTTGGCATGCCCGGTGGAACTCTTCTAGTCTTATATGCCAAGAAGGAAAAGGAATGAGCGAACCTTCAAGTGGAACACAGAATATAGGCCACCCCAGTGTCTACTAAAATTAGCATGACAGATTATCTAGAAGATTTCCCCTCCCTACGAGGACCAGCTACTCTGGAAAGCCCGACTTCATCTAAGAAGTTAAGAGGAAAGGTGACTAATGAAGACTTACAAGACACCATGGTGCAAGTGTTGAAAAGTATGGAGAAGATTACTTTAGAAACTAGAGGATAAGTAAGTAGACTTTGTTCCTTAACAAGGAGTCTACAAAGAAGATTAGATATGGAGTACTCTACTCCAAAACATGGTTGTGCCAGGGAAATGATGAGAGAGGAAAGCCTTGAGAAAGAACCAGTTATTCCCCTATTTCCTTTACTTGAGGAAAAGAAGGATAAAGGGAAAATAAGGAAGGATCTGGAATTAATCAGCCAGTATTAGAAGAGATCCTGGAAACAGAATTGCCCGACCCTCTATTATTTTCACTAAATAGTAGGGGGTAGAGTGGGCAAGAAAGAAAGAAGTATGGGATACCCTAATTAATCGAAAAATCCAGCGGGAAATGTGAGCTCACAACTGCAGACAAACCTCCCCGTTATAGGCTGCCATCATTGGCTAATAAAGGAGGATGGGCTAGGTGGAGGAAACCAGAACCAAAAAAGGAAACTTTCTCAAGCAATGATCGTAGCCCGAAGTGGGAACTTCCTTATACCCCACCTTATAATACAGCCAATCAGCAACTATGAGATGAGTTAGCCGAGTTAAGAAGGATGGTAGTCCAGAATGCTTAACCTCAGGCTCGCCCGCTATTTAGGATTACCTACCATAAGCCATATCTTGAGTATATTGATGAGCATAATCCTTTTCCCCTCAACTTTAAGATGCCCACGTTTCCTACTTTTAGTGGAGAAGATGGCAGTGAGTCCTTTAGAGATCACATTTTCAAGTTCTCCAACCATTGTGTGGCGTTTGAAGACAATCCTAACTATAAGTTGAGATTGTTTGGGAACTCGTCGGTTGGCCTAGCATCTCAGTGGTATTCTCTGTTGCCCTCCAATTCTATTGCTAACTGGGGGAAATGGAGATAGCTTTTCATGAAAAATTTTATAGGGTGGAGCCCGAGATGACTATTAATGATCTAGTGGAAGTGAAACAATATGAGCATGAGTCTACAGAAGATTTCATGATGAGGTTTAGAAAGACAAGGATGAGGTGCTAATTCCCTATCAGTCATGCCCATCTTTTATCCCTTGTTCAGAAGGCATTAAGGCTGCCTTTGAGAAAAAAGTTTTATGATGTATAGTTCAATGAGTTGCAAGAGTTGGCAATTGCTACCACAAAGTATGAGAGGTTGTTGATTGAAGAACAACAAGTGAAACACTTATCCAATGTGCCTCTTTTCTACAAAAATAAAGTTACGATTCACCAAGTAGAGTTTGAATGAGCAAAGCCAAAAGAAAATGATGGTCATAGAAGAGAGGCAATTGAAATGTATGCAGCAGAGATGAACACCCCTATTAAACCTTTGACAGTAAAGGTTTAGTTCAACCAGTTAAGGATCAGAAAGTGGTGATGAATGATGGTGGATTTGTCTCTATGAAGTCTCCTAAATACCAGAGTTATTTTTTTTATTTAACCAAGGCCTCAAAAATCTATGAAGAGTTGGTGCAAGCAAGAGTAATTGTGCCCGACAACACCAAGAAGATGCCTAAACCAGAAGAACACTTTCAATCATTCCATAACTAACTGTGTCTAGTTCAGGGATTGGATACAAGACCTTATAGTCAAAGGAAAATTGCTCTTAGAAAAACCTCAAGCTAATATGATGATTGACACATATCCTTTCCCATAAGCCCCAATAAGCATGATCAACCTGACTTAGACTGAGAAAGGGAAAGGAAAAGCCACTTGGGAAGTAAAAGCAGAAAAAAGCAAGTTGATAGGCCTACCAAATGAACTATCAAGTTGCCCAAGAAACCTAAAGTAGCCATAGTTAAAGGGCTGATGTTATGTAATAAGTGCCAATGTGGATGTGAGCTAGAAGTACCAGCATCAGGAGCTATTATTAATCAAGAGTTGATCAAAATAAGAGAGAAAGAAGAACAAGAAACCCACAGACGTATCATGCGGGCAACTGAGAAGGAGACCTCCATAAATGTTTTCCAAAGATTAGGAGGAGATTATAAACCAAAAAACTTGTCCGAGGTGTTTAGAAACCATGAAACCTTGGAAGAAGTGGAAGACAAAAAAGCCAAAACACCAAAATCGATGGAGGTTAGGCTTCCCCAGCCGAGTTTTGAAGGTGGTAATGTCGGGATGAAGGGAAGAATAAAGAACCCAGTATCCTCAGTCACTGAGAAGGGTTCTGCTCGACTCAGGCGGAAATGGTATGTAGTTGGAAAAGATGGGAAACCTATCAAGAAAATGGGAGCTTTTATGATTAGGAGAGTCCAGAGCCAGCACAAAGCCCATATGAACTCACTAAAAGTTCTTGCTACATAAAAAACTTATGAAAATATGAAGTTTGAGAAAATACCTCATGGGGGAAGAAATCAACTTCATTGGAGAAGCAAAAATGAGGTAGAGAGGGCTAATAACAAGACTGAGGGGGAAGGAGATCATGTGCCACAAAACCCTAATCCTGGTAAGTACAGAATCTTGAGAAGAGCTTAAGAGGATATGATAATGATGCAAACCCTAAAATGGAGCACATAACCTATATATTTTGGAACTAGCTCACCAGAAAGAAAACTACCATCACCATTGCTGGTTGATACGCTTTGTGAAGTCCCAAAGCAGGTGGAGAACTTTGGTATAACTCGGGAGTAAGGGTTGCTCGAACCAATGTTGCCAAAAGAAGCATGCCTGGTTAGATGAATTCATAGACCATGTTGGAGGCAAGAAGGAGGATTTACCTGAACCTAGGAACTTCCACATAAACATGACATATGTTATATCTGTCATGTTTTGCTCCGAGTCTTATTAACCTTCCACAATGGAGGGTGATTACTTGGCAACAGAACCTATGATGGCACATGTTAGTGTTGAAGAGGCAGGAAAAGAAGAATCCAGCCAAACAGGTTTGCCCGTGCTCGCAAAGAAAGAGTCTGAGAGTATTCAGATAAAATGGTCTTCAACCGCCCAAGTTTAGCCCTAGCTAACCATCTTAAGCCCATATATGTAGCTGCTCATTTAGAGGGATTAGCCTTCAAGAAGGTTTTGATTGATGGAGGAGATGCGGTCAATGTAATACCATTAAAACATATGAAGAAATTAGGAAGAAGCGAGGAAGATCTTATTGCTATTGACTTCACAGTCTCTAGCTATTCTAAAGTCATTACTATAACTCAAGGGATATTGCCCTTGAATGTTAACTTAGGATCCAAGCAAATCATACTAGCTTTCTTTGTGGTGGACAATAGTTCTACTTATAGAGCTTTGCTTGGTAGGGATTGGATTCATCAGAGTCTTTATATGCCATCCATTTTGCATTAACAAGTAGTTGTTTACCACAAGGAATGGGCTATGTGACTAGGATTTTGGGATATGGTAAAGACCGAATCACAACCATTGCCAATGTTGCAGAAGCCAACTTTTATAATTCCAGTGTTGGGATTCTCCAGTGCTTAGGAGCTGATGAGAACGGCCGCTCAACTAAGGTGACAGTCCAAAAACTTCTGGAACAAGGATTGTTTCTCATTAGGGAAGAATGGGACAGACTCCATATCCTCCTCACTCCCCAACACCAGCAATGTCAGAACAAAGAAGAAAAGACCAAGTAATTGCAGTTAGGTCCTTAATTAAAAGATTGTTGATGTATGAGAGAGAAAGAAAGCAAAAAAATGAGAGCTCGGTTAAAGAACAAGAGGATGGAAGGAAGAAGCTTCCAGCAGCCAAAACAGGGGTGAAGAAGAGTTTTTTGGAAATGAGTTGGAAGCAGCCATACAAATGGTTGAATGTATATATGACTTGGATTGGCCAGAGGATATGCCCGAGAGTCAGGAGTTAGTCGAATTTTTGTGTGTAGAACTTGACAAGCCAGCGCCAAAGGTACAAGACCTATTAGAAATGATTGATTTGGGGACTAAGGAGGATCCAAGGCCTATACAGATCAGCGGCTTGTTACAAGTTAAAGACCGGGCAAAGATAGTTAGTCTTCTGCATGAGTTTAAAGACTGTTTTGCTTGGCATTACACTGAGATGTCAGCCTTAGATTCAACCTTAGTAGAACACATAATGCCTATTAAGGAGGGATATAAACCTGTAAAGTAAGCACCACGAAGATTGTCAAAAGACATTGAAGGAAAAGTCAAGGAAAAGATTGAAAGGCTAGTAAAAGCTGGATTTATTAGGCCTGCCAAGTATGTTGAGTGGTTGGCCAACATTGTACCTGTATTAAAAGGTATAACTAATGAGGTTTGATGTTGTGTTGAATACCCCATGCTCATGGCTGACCTATCCGTGGAGGCAGTTGCAAAACATAAAGTTTTATCTTTTATGGATAGGAATGCTGGTTATAATCAGATAAAAATGGCTAAAGAAGATATACATAAAACAACTTTTAGATGCCTAAGACATGTTGGAGCATAATTGTACTTGGTCATGCCATTTGGGATTAAAAATGCTGGTGAAAACTATTAAAGAGCAATGAATGCCATTTTTCATGACTTAATTAGCCATAGCATGGAAGTATAAATTAATGATATCATGGTGAATTATAAAACTGAAGAGCAGCACCTAGTAGACCTCAAACAAGCCTTAACAAGAATGAGGATCCATAAGTAAAAAATGAATCCTAAGAAATGTGTTTTTGGGGTAAGGTCAGGCAACTTCTTAGGATTCATTGTTCATCAAAGAGGGGTGGAGGTCGACAAAAATAAAGCTTGGGCAATAATGAAATCACCTCCTCCCACTAATATGGTACAACTACAGAGGCTACTAGGAAAAATCAACTTCTTGAGGAGATTCATTGCTAACTTGGAGGGCAAGATTCAGCCGCTAACTCCTCTGTTAAGATTGAAAGACAAAGAAGGGTTTGAGTGGGGCCCACCACACCAAGAGGCCTTTGACAGAATAAAGGCTTACTTGACCTCTCCACTAGTGCTCATGCCACCTCAGAGAGGGAAACCTTTAAAGCTTTACATTTCTGCCTCTGAAAAAACAATGGGAAGCTTGTTGGTCCAAAACAATGAATGAGGAAAGGAACAAGCGATATACTACCTCAGTAGAATCCTTACTAAGCTAGAAACAAGATATACCCTAGTGAAAAAGTTGTGTTTGGCTCTATACTTCATTGCCTACAAGCTAAGGCATTACATGTTGCCTTGCCACATCCATATCATTGCCAAGACTGATGTAATCAAATACATGTTGTCAAAACCAATGCTAACTGGAAGGATTGGAAAGTGGATTCTAGCACTATTAGAGTTCAGTTTTCAATATGTGCCTCAAAGAGCGATCATGGGACAAGCAATTATGGACTTATTAACATCCCAGGAACTCTAGAGATGGCTAGTCTCTGGATCCCACCAAACAAAGCCTCCTTAGGCAAAGAATAATGGATTCAACATGAAATAAAGAGGATAGCCAACTTCTGGATCACTCATTGGAAGCTGTATTTTGATGGATCTTACACTCAAAATGCTGTTGGGGATGAGATTATCATCATTGATCCCAAGGGTGCTCACCACTATTATTCATTTCTCTTGGATTATCAAGATACTACTAACAATTAGGCAGAGTATGAGGCACTGATAATTGGTTTGGAAATCTTGATAGAGTTGGGGCAACTAAAGTTGAAGTATTTGGTGACTCAGAATTGGCGATCAATTAGCTAAATGGGGAATACAAGTGTAGACACATTACCATGGTTGGTTATTACTTGGCAGCTACTCAATTGTTGAGTTATTGGGGGACTGAAATATCAGTTAGCCATGTTCCCAGAGGATCGAACACAATTTCCAATGAAATGGCACATTGGCTTCTGGAGTGCAGATCCAAGAAAGAAAATTCAAGGGAGAGGTGGAAGTGTAAAGGAGAAATCTCCCTTCTATCTTAGAAAGGGAGTTCAGCCTAGATGTAATTACAAGAAGCTAGAGATAGAAGATTGGATATCACCTATTACTCAATACTTGAAAGATCTTTCTTTCCCCACAAGTAAGAAGAATAGGCAACAAGCAATTAAGTATGTTTTGTGGGAAGGGAATTTACAAAGAAAAACTCCAAATGGACTTTTGTTAAAATGCTTAGGCCAAGAAGAGTCAATGAGAAAGATGGCCAAAGTATATGAAGGAATTTGTGGAGCATATTAAGCTGGAACTAAGATGAGGTGGTTGCTCAGAAGATATGGTTACTTTTGGCCTGATATGGAGAAAGACTGCAAGGCTTATGCCTGAGGGTGCGAAGAATGTCAAAAGCATGGACATCTCCAACATGTGCCCTTAGTACCCTTGAACCCTATGGTCAAAACTTGGCCTTTCAAAGGATGGGCAATGGACTTCATAGGGAAAATCTTCCTTGAAGGTAATTTTGTGAAAAACATGTTCATTTAAGCAACATCTATAGCATGCAATTAACAATTAAAGGCGGAATCATGCTTGTATGCACTCAAAACAAAACATTACCCATGAAATTCAAAGCCTAGTAGTTAGGTGAACCAAGACTCAACTCAAAACAAAATGAGTTGAGAAATTTATACCTTTGTTGATTACTCTTTGCATAAGCAAAGGATAATCACCCAAGATATAGGGTCTTCATTCCTTGCTTCTTAACTCCATGGATTTGGATGGAATAATTGGTTTCTCCAAGTTCTTAAAGTTGAGAACCTCTAAGTCTCCACACCAAGGAAAGATTGATGAAGAAATGAGTGATCTAGAGGAAGTAAGATTGCTAGCTATGTTCCTCTAGGGTGGCCGGCCTCTTAGAGAGAAAAGAGAGCTTGTGTTCTCATCTTTTCTCCAAAAGAAACCCTTAATGAATTTTGGCTATAAAGTCATATTTATACCTACATTCATTGGAGTGGCAAACTTGTAATTAAGTCCAAAACCCATTCCATTATCAATATGGCTGGCCATAGGGTTTCATTGTGCTTTTTAGGCCTTTGTGAATTATTTGTCATTAAGTTGTCATACAACTTAAGTCAATGGGCTTGACGTTCGAAGCCCATTGGGCCTTGAGGCCCAAAACTAACCCGTGGTCTTTTAACGAACTTTATTCGTCTGATTAATTAACATATTAATTAATCCTTGCCATAAATAATTAAACCATTTAATTATCCTTACTCATCTCCATTGTTTCTTCAATCTCTACCTTACACGGTGTACGATCTATTAGGTTCCTTTTAGCGAGGCAGTGGGCGATTAGAACTCTTTCAAATCGATTGTGAATTGAAACTTACTTTCAATTCTCTCTTTAGTGATTATACAAGTTTAGGGCTTCCACAAACCATGAGTAACACCTAGCAGTATGTCATGGTTACCCAAGCTAATCAGAAGAGGTGGAGAACCTATTCAGTTTAGGATTACAATGCAATACGGTCTTTCTCTAATACAATACTCTTGACCACATTGTTTGGTTTGATAGTTTATTCATGTCTACTATCCAATGTGATTCATTTACTTATATGATTACCTTGAATGTGATTTGGAATGACTTCCTAAATCTCATTCATACTCTGGCCAGAGATTCTTAATCATATCATTGAGTATTCTCCCTCAAACGGTTTGAAGGTTAGAGATCCCTTATTGTGCATTCACTTGCCTCTATGGCTAAGTGGCTTAACCCCAACTATGCCGTGGACACCCTCCGACGGGGTGACGACTTTGACATAGTCAAAGATCAAGGACCTAACCGCAAGATAACTATGATGCCTCAGGTTAAAGGACTACTTTGCATTATCCCAACCATGAGTTCTCATGTGACATGAGTATGAGAACTCCTCGTTGATCGTATTCAGTGGACTCATTCGTTATTGAGCACCTACATGCTTGTCTTGGTGTCAATCACACCAATGACTCGAGACTAGTCACTCTCCCTAAGAGAAGACATAGCATGTACTGATCTTAACGGACTGTCAATGCCCAATTGGCAATCCTATGATCAGGAACGTTTAGGATATGTATACAAAAGAGAATGGTCTCATTAATCTAACTTGTTTAAATTACATTCTCCTAATTACATATTCCTTTGACTTATCGTTTAAGCATATAACATTTATATGAGACGGCTTAAAACAATAATCTTTGCCCTTGATATTAAACTAGATTAGTTTAACATGTGAAATGTCCGTAAAGTATCATCATATGATTGGTTTTAGGGCACATTTTCGACAATCTCCCACTTGCACTAGAGCCAATCATCTTGGTTATCAGTGATGATACCTCTTATGTAGTCATTTCAAAAATGGTTGAGTAGTATATGTTATCTATAGAAGCAACCTTGAGAATAACGACGTCACCATTATACATGATTCTCAATCATGTGGTTCAGTCTCTCATTTGAGTTCGGATCTTGATGTGACCTTGATTCCCTAGCTTGAGCTATCACCCCATTAGTGTCGTAGTGTCGGTACACTAGAGACACTTTCTAGTTGGAACCGAATAGAGAGTTCATAAATGAACTTTCCCATCCAAACAACATTGTTGTAAGCTTCTATATGGCAATATATTTGCATTCACAATGGAACATACTAAAGTCATTACTTTTAATGTTTCCATCCAAATATCTCTTTAGTCACAATAAAGATATATTTGGTTATTTCTTCATTCATAATGAAGAAACATCCAATGTTGGATTAGATTCATAATCTAATACATTTACGCTTCCTTTACGTTACTCTAATTCTTCCTCATTCTTTGAGGAATCTATCCTTTAGTATTTCTTAAATACTTAAGGACTCACTTGACAGTTGCCATGGTTCTGATCCTGGGCTTGCACTGATATCGTCTTGTACCTTTCTAGGTACAACTCATATCAATGTTTTCATACAATATGAAATACATAAATCACCTTTCTGCGTATGCATAAAGGATTCTATTTACGCATTATTTCTTTGGAAGTCAAAGGGTACTTTCCCTTTGAGAAGGGCAACTTGCTAGTCTCACTAGGTCGTCTTTCTAATTGAAGTTTATAATCATATGAGAAACTTCCTAGCATCTTTTGTCTATTATTAGGGATTGATATAATCAAATTATATCTTGAAATCTATCATTATAGATTTACTTCCCATGTTTATAGACTATGTCTCCCATATTCATTCTATCGTTATAGAATGTTTAAAGTCATAACTTTAACGAAGAAGTATTCCTTTCATTTCCAAAATTAATATAGCATATATTTGTATATATATATATTCAAATTTAGGAACATGATTAACTCCCACTAATCTT
>VIEB01000138.1:513486-544322 GCA_006547085.1 Malus baccata
GAAACCCATATTATGTCTAAACATTGAATCACCATTTAGTTGTAGCTAGCAATCTTCGAATTAATTGAAACCAAGACTATCTCAAAGATGGTTTCTTCAAAGTCAACCATTCTCTTTGATTGTAGTCACCTGAAGCTACCAATTAGCTATAAAGGTTTCATTATTTCGAATTAAATGGTACTTTACCATTTCCTTGAGTATATGTCGTATATACACTCAATGTAGTCATAAGGATTCTCATTCTTATTTCTTTCGAATTAAGAGGTGTAACTCTATGACATAGTCATAAAGTTCAAACCATTCAACTGAGACAATTTATCTTGGAGCTTGTATAGGAACTAGGTTGTTATATTTGTTGATTATCATCTTGTCTCTAAAAAAACCCATTCTTTGAGTTCTATCTCTCGTTCATTTAGGCAAATCATATTGTAGGATTACAATGAACTACCCAACAAAACAACATTTGTTAGTTGGTTCATAGGAGTAATATCCAAAGGTTAATTTAAGGGTATCCACAAGATAATTCTCAAACAAATATTGCTTATCAGCACACAACCCCAAATCTTAACATGATTAAGATTTGTCTTTCTTTCCAACGACATCCTATGGAGTCATGAAATTTTTTGGAAGATCTTCTAATTGACAATCATATTGTCTTAGAAGTATATATCCTATATATGGGTAATAGATAACATCTAACGAACTAAATCTTATTCGAGTTCGTTCTTCTCTTAATGGAGAAATCCATTATCTTATGATGCTTCTTTCCTTGATATCTTTCAAGGAAACTGTTCTAAAGTGTTACCTTATCTTGGATCAAATCTAAGGAGGTAAATACTTTTAGACGTCTTACTCATCAACTTACATTTCTTGAATTCTTTGAAACATTTTACAAAGTATTCGGACTTGTGTTTATTCAAAATAAACTATAGTCCAACCGAGAGTGATCTTCGGTGAATGTCATATAACATGAGTAGTATTATGTTGTGGACAAGTGCCACTAACATCTAAGTGAATTAACCTCAACAACTTTGTGATTCTTTCTTCTTTCCAAAAGAATAAAGATTCGAACATTTCGCCTCTATATAATTTTAATAAGAAGGTATTGGATCCGGATCTAACGATCCAAAGTATCCATCTATGACCAACTCGTAATTTATGTTTTAGAGGTATCATAACTCAGTTGGGATTAGTCACTACCTTGCAACCTTTTGGGTTTTAAGCATTGTTATATTCTAAACAGTTTAAATTACATTCTCCTAATTACATATTCCTTGGACTTATCGTTTAAGCATATAACATTTATATGAGACGGCTTAAAACAATAATCTTTGCCCTTGATATTAAACTAGATTAGTCTAACATGTGAAATGTCCGTAAAGTATCATCATATGATTGGTTTTAGGGCACATTTCCAACATTCCTAGCTTCTAGCAAGGGACACACATTCATAATTGTGGCTACAGATTACTTTACCAAATAGGTTGAAACTTCAGCTATGAAGACTATTACCTCAACTGCAGTCAAGAAGTTCATTGAAACTAAGATCTTACACAGATGCAAGGTGCCCGAGACAATTGTTACAGACCGCATGCCATCTTTTATTTCCAAAGAAGTGGAGGAATTTGCAAATAAATTCAAGATAAAGATCATCCAATCTAGTCTTTACTACCCCCAATCAAATGGTTAAGCAAAGGCTAGCAACAAGATCTTGGTGAATATTATTAAAAGAATGATGGCAGGAAGCCCAGAGAAATGGCATGAGAAGTTGGGAGACACTTTATGGGCCTATACAACCTCCAAGAGGGCAGGAACTGGAACTACTCCTTATGCCCTAACTTTCGGGCAAGATGTTGTGCTTCCCATGGAGATTAATGTGAGTTGTATTAGGATCCAAAAACAGTTCGGGCTACACAGTGAAGAATACATTCATGTGATGTGTCAAGGAGTTGAAGATCTAGATGTAGCCCGAATTGAAGCTTTAAATAAAATTCAAGAAAGGAATAGAGTTGTTGCCCGAGCATACAACAAGAAGGTGAAATTGAAAACCTTTAAGAAAAAAAATTAGTTTGGAAGGCAATTTTTCCATTAGGAACTCAAGTTAAAGGTTTTGGGAAGTGGAGCCCTACTTGGGAGGGTCATTTCATTATCAACCAAGTGCTGGATAAGGGAGGATATTACTTGGCAGATTTTGAGGGGAACTTGCAAAGGCATCCAGTTAATGCTAAGTTTTTAAAGAAATATCATCCAAGTCTGTGGGATCTCAGGGACTACGGGCTCCCCAAATGTAGTTGTGGTTGGTTGCTGTGACTCTTGTGCTGAGGAAAACTGAAAAAAGGTAAAAGAAAATAAGTATAAAAGAAGGGGGAATGTTGAGCATAAAAATTGTAAGATAAACATGCTCATCGAGTTACTGTTATCCTCCACAAAATGCAGTATCTCCCCAGTACTTGGATTGAATTATGAAGTTGGAGTCACCACCAATACAGGGGGAGAAATGGAAGACGTGGGAGTTGAGCCTTGCCCGATTGAAGATGCAAGTTCTCTACAGAGGAGTGAAAGTCAATTGTTAGCTTCCAAAGTAATAATGTTACAAGTTTAAAAGCCCAGAGTAAGAAAAAGTATACCTTCGAAGATTTAGCCTTAGGAGGGGAAGTTGTACCGTTCGGACTGGAGGTGAAGAGGCCTCGGGTTGAGAGATCCTTTCTTCCCTTATGGCTTGTCTCAGGCAGTCAGGCAAAGAATTAATAAAAAATAAAAAATAAAAAAAGAGAAAAAGGAAAACTTCAAATAAATAACATGAGAAGCAGGTCATACCTCTAGCTATTCAAGGGTAGAATCAAGAAGATCATTGGCTGTTTGGTGCATCTCCACACCCAATGGCTCTTCCCTTAATAAAAAATTGGGCTTCTTTGTTGCTTGAGGCCCTAGTTTCAAAGAAGATGGAGTTGTTAGCTCTTAACATAAAAATGCAGGTAAAAAAAGAGGGTTGAAGCAAGATTCACTTATTGGAAGCCTTCTATTTTTTTCTGCCCGCCTATATTATAGGAGCATAAGACTTGGAAAATTTGGAGGATTGAGCTCTGGTTCTTTTCTTCGTGGGAGTTACCCGCAAACCTGGTATGGAAAGTTGAGCTTGAGATCGCTCTTTTCGGGCTCGAACTCCAAAATCTCTACCATGGTTGTTCTTGCTTGCCAAGTAGCTCGAACGTCCACTTTAGGCTCAGCCTCTGACTCTCGAAAAAGTTCAAAGATGTCTCCACCCTCTCCAGTGCCTTGCCTCTCAACCTTGGCTACAACTTCTTGGAGGATAAAGGCATCCTCAACCTCTTCATTTAGCCCGATATCCACTTCTTATGTGTTGCCTTGGGCTACAAGTTCAAAATAACCAAGGAAGAGATTAGAAGAGGGCAGAATGATAAAAATATCATAAATACAAGTTAAAAGAATAAAAGGTACCTATTAGGAAAAGTTGGTTCTTTTGGTGGATTATCTCCTTCCAGCCATCAAGCTCACTCGACTTGGGATAGGAATTGATGGATAAATGACCGAAGATACGGTTGTGAGACTCCTTGAGATCCTATCCGTACTTCTGGGCCCACTTGGTCTCCCACCAAATGGAGAAAGTTGAAGCACATTCAAAGTTTAGCATTATGGGCTTTCAAGCGATCTTGCTCATAACTTTAAGATTACGTCGGGCAGCCTGAAAGGTAGCTTCTTATAGAGAATGAAGATGGAAGGATGTGTCGTAGTGTACAGAGTCAAAGAACGAGACTGGAATAGCTTGCCTGAAGCCTAGCTGCCTACTGCAGAAGTTTGGATGGCAAACTTCCAACCCACGTTCATAGCGGTCGCTCCTTACTCCCCATGCTAAATCACTTGGCTGGATGCAACTAATAAATGTTTCTTTATAGAAGGCACTAACGTCGTCCCCAAAGGCATCTTGAAAAGTGTGGTCAGAGAACCAGGGATACCTTCTGAGTACTGAAGCTCCCTACTCCAAATGTGCCCGAGTACGACAAGATCTAAAGAAGTACATGCAGGAGAAGGTAGAATGGTTGGTAGGTGAAGCTTTGGCTAGAATATGAGCAGGGGCCACTCCCTCAGGGAACTCCAGATTGAGTGCCCAAAGCTCAGAGAAGTAACACTCCAACCATAATTGGACCATCTAGGTTGGCTCAGTAAGGTTGGTTTCAAAAAGAGTGCCTCGGGTCATCTCATAAAGAAGATGATAAAGATGAGCAAGGAGGAAGTAGCCCGTGGCCACGTCATCAAAATTATGCAGAGCTTTCACCCAAGGGATCCATTCAACCTATACTCCCTTGGATTTGTGGGGGAAGATATGCTTGTTGAGCCATTACAGCAGGAAGTACATGTGCTCTTCATCTCTATTGGCATTGGAGGATGAAGGCCTAAAAGACTTCTTGAAAAATGGGATAAAACCCGTGAAGGAAGTCTCATAACTTGTAAAAGTAGAGAAATTGTAGTCTAGCTGAGTTATGGGACTAAAGGTGCCAAAGCTCTCATCAGTAGGGCGAGAAAAGGGAGCCCAGTTGTGGGTGACATTCATGACTCTGCCCGAGGGCCTTAGCCTAATGACTTGAGCCATGTCAAGAATGGTCGAGGACATGGGACCCATCCTGAAATCAAAGGTGTTTGTCCCCGAATTTCAGAAGAGAAGGGTAGTGGTGAGCAACTCAAGCTTGGCGATCACGGTGGTCTTAGAGAGCATTATCAGCTCATATATGCCATTGTTCATCCACTTTTGCTTGAAATTAGGCTTGAGTTCATTTATCTACTGAGTCCAGCCTTCATCCTTCATCAAAGGAAAGCCACAGTGGTGGTTTGACCACTTGTAGCCTGAAATGCCCAACTCAGCCAAGTGTGGGTTGGAAGTAAACCAATTGGCCTTGGGCATATTGTTCTCCACAATAATAGGGACCTTCAAGGTCTAAGTAGGTCCTAGAGAATGTACTCCCTCTTCCTAGAAGAAAAGAGAAGTATTGAGGCCAACCTGAGGATGATGAAGGCCAATAAGCAAACGACGCATAGTAGCAATCCCTTCACTGGAATTATATGCAGGTTGAACAGTTTTAGGTGCCATTGAGTTTGGAAGGAGAATGAGAAGAAGATTGGGAATAAAGGGCAAGAATTTAGAGCAAGAGAATTATGAGGATTTTGGGAAATCTATGATTTTGGAAGCTCGGAGGATTAAAATTGCTAAGGTACTTGGCCGAAGGATTTAAGAAAATATTATATAGTAGACAGTTATTTAACGTTTAAAATCATGGGTTAGTGCAAAGGTTTAGTTAAACAATGAATGTTTTAAGTAGTGCAAGTCGACATGCGACGACTGTTTAATCATCATTAACGCCTTGATTTGTAAACTTAACAATGATTAAATGGGGCATTGTTTGAGTTAATATTTGAATATTGGGGTTGAATGAAGGGGCGCCATGTGTCATTATTACTAAAGAATATTTTCCAGTGGAGACTAACCTACTATCAGCCAAAGAACATTTTCCAGTGGCATTATTACTAAAAAGTTGATGACACACTACCCTCCAAGTGCTTTCGGGCAAGAGAAAAAGCTATAGCAGTCGGGCCAAACTGCCTATAAAAGGAAGAAGAGACAATGGAGACAAACACTCAACCAAACAAATAAACATACAAACTCTGCTCTCAAGCCAGATTTGCATCCAAAAACTGAAATCAACCCAGGATCAATCATTTTAGTGATAGTTCTTTAGAAAAGCTATCTCTTATCTAGTATAAAAGCTTTGCTACCTCCCTCAATGTTGTAGTATCGATTTCCTCTTGTAAACTTGTTTACCATCCATCCCTTTTCAGCATATAAATCCTTTAAATATGAACCATCTAAATATAAACCCTCTAAATACAAACTAGATTAATGGATATGTTTTCATTAAGAGGAGTCTAGGACCAAACAAATGACTTAAGGGGCTCTGGATCCCTTCATTCGAACATACAAGACCATGAACTAAAAGTCCTTGTTTACAAGGCAAGAAAAAGAACTTAATACATACTTAACCCATCTGTGACAATCCTTGGATAACAAGAAGTTAGAGTAACTTGGGACGCAAGTAATCTACTTAAAACATACTTGTTTTACATATGATATACTGAGATAGCAATGGCATGCCTAGTACTTAGTTTTGATTGCGAGCCTTAAGGCCTACACCTAAGGCCAGGGCCGGCCCTGAGGGTAGCCCAAGTAAGCGCTCGCCTAGGGCCCCCACTTCAGAAGGGCCCCCAAAAAAATTTTATATCCTGTAATTAACATATAAATACAAAACGAAAAAGTAAGAAATATCATAATTTATTTGTTAGTGCAGTGGAAATGTTGACTTTATTTTTCTTTGGGGTGTTGAGTTCGAAACACAAAGCTGCCTTTCAGTCACTAGATTTTTTATTTTCTTGTTTTTCAAATTTACTTGCCAATCCATCTGTCTAACTCCCAATCCATTTGTCCAAATGCATATAAAGTTATAAAACTCAAGTCTCTTTGCAATCTTTTTTCTTTCAATTTCTCATTCTCTCCATTTCTATGAATGTTTAAACCAGCTTCTCATTCTCTCCATTTCTATTGAATGTTTAAATCAACTATTGTATGGTCTTAAAGATTGTACTTTAAGGTAATCAAAACTTTGAATTTTTATATTTTTCTTTTCAATAACATTTTATTCAATGGATTATTTTAATATTCAATTCATTAGTGTGACGTTGATTTTAGAAGGAAAAAAAAACACAAGAGAAATAATTGGCGTTGAATTTATTAAACTCGTCAATCAAGTTTTATTGTTCTTTACTCTCTTGATCATCAAGTTTTATTGTTCTTAATTCTCAATCTTAGACACTTGAGTGCAAACATTTAGTACATTTGTGTCTAAAAACGTGAATCGTGTAATGTTTAAATAATGTTTGTATGTTTGTCTTCTTTTGATATTAATTCTTAATGATATTTGGTGTGAAAATAGAACTTTTTATGTATTTAGCGAATTCTTTTTTATACAAATCAATATACAAAGAACCGGACATAAGAGAATTTTAGGGCCCCACTTCGAAGGCCCGCCTAGGGCCCTCAAATTCTTAGGGCTGGCCCTGCCTAAGGCCTCACAAATGCACCTTTCAGAACTAACTTTGTTCTCTTCCTGTAGCACATCAACAAGCAAGAGCCCGACTACACATCCAAAGTGCCAATCCTTTTGAGGAGCTGTGCTAAGGTCCAATGAGCCTTTTCTAAAGAAATCTTTGCCTGAACAGTATGTGTCACATTGTCGAAAAGCACCATCTAGGTGTAGGTGATGTGGTTCAAGTTTGGTCAGTTCGGGCTAATAATGAGGAGAATACGGAAAATGATGACAATTATGACAGTGACAAGTTTCACTTAGTTTTTGTCTTGGTTAAGAAACGCAATCACATTCCGAAGGAAGACGGTAGAAACGAGAGTCCTACTACTACTAGTACTAGCACTAATAGAGGAAGTGTTTGGGTTAAAACTTGAACTTTTGGCTCAAAAAGGAGTCAGCCCAACAAGAAGACTAGGAGGAAGGGAGCCCGAAGCCCAAAAGGCAGAAAATGGCTTTTTCTGACTAGGTGCAGATCATTTGCACCACTTGTTCACCAACCTAGAGACCAAGTGGTGTAGACCAGCCAACTAATCAGCTCAAAAGCACTTTACAGTGGCAGTACAAGTAAAAAGTTGATGAGTCATTGCCCTTCAAGCTGCATTCGGGCAAGGTTAAAGCTATAGAAGGCCAAGCCAAACTGTCTATAAAAGAAGAAAGAGAAATCAGAGATAAGGACACTCAAACAAACAAACAAATACAAGCACAAACTCTGCTCAAGCCAGATTTGCTTTCAACAAAGCTGTAGTCAGCCCAAGCCTTCATCCCTTTGAGGATCAACCCTCACCCAAAGCCTTTGTAAAAGCTCTGCTACCTTGCATAAATCCTGTTGTAGTATCGATTTCCTTCTGTAAACTCATCTCCCTATCCCTCTTTCTAAAGCTTTGAAGCCCCTCTATAAATCACAAAGATAGGAAGTTGCAAGACGACCAGTCTTACCCGACAAGGTGAAACCTTGCCAGACCCTCTTTGTTTTTTATCTTTTTATTCATAAGTCTAGTAATATGTTGTATACTTCCATTTGTATCCAAGTTAGTTTCAGCAAGTTGATGATTAAAAGACTCCTCAATGCTTGAATCCGATTGGAATATGTAGTCACAACTTAGATCAGATCTAAGTTCTAAACCCTCGGGCATGTAAGATTGATCATCCAAAAGTCCTTGGTCTCAAGGCGTAAAAAAGAACCTTATGTAAACTTAACCCATCCATGACAGTCTTTGATAACAAGAAGTCCAAAGTTACTTAGGGCGCAAGTAATCGACTTATTTCTTAGTTTTATTTCTGTTATATTATGATTATCGTAGAACGTTTGAGTATATAAGTAATTCTGATGGGAAGCCTCAAGGCCTACACCTAAGGCCCTACGAATGCACCTATTTGGATGCATTCTGCTTTTCGGGCTCGGGTAATTAAAAGTATAATAGTCATAACACTTCTGCAACCAATGAAATAAACATTATATGTTCGAGTACTGGTTTAGTTATTGATGGGAAGCCTCAAGACCTACACCTAAGGCCCCACAAAGGCACCTTTCATAACTAAAATAGCCTATCGGGTATATATACAATTAAAACTCAACATCTGCTTTACATCTGCCATGCTAAAGATGGCAGTGGCACACTTGAACACCTAAAAGTTAATCTTGATTGTGAGCCTCAAGGCCTACACCTAAGGCCCTACAAAGGCACCTTTCAAAGTTAACCATGTCCTTCTTTTTCAGCCTTACCCGACAAGCCTTCCCGACAAGATTTGCCCGACAAGCCCGCCAGTAAGCAGAAGCCCAACATAAAGCATCAGTGGGCACCAATCTCTCAAGGAGCTGTGTGCTCGTCGGCTAGGAAACATCCCCAACGGAAATTCTAGCCATAAACATAGTTTTGGCATGCCCAGTGGGATACTTACCAAAGAAACATGTCAAGAAAACCTGAAGATTTAAAAAAAGCGGTTGTTCCAGACAATTTTGATGAAGACTTGCAAACTACCTTGTTGCAAATGTTGCAAAGACTGGAGAGCGCCTCCGCAGGCTTCAGAAGGAAAGCAGACCTGGTTGTAAGACCAACTATTCATATATCTTTACCTCAACTTGGGGAAAAAGATAATAGGGAAAGAGAGAAACTTAAAACCAACCAGCCAGAAGAAGCAGTGGCAGACAAACATACAGATCCCTTCTCAGAAGCTCTAGTAAATATGATCAGTATGGCATGGGCCAAGAAGGGGAAAGAAAAGGTCACAAGGGAAATAGAAGATGGAAGATTGGCTGACAAATCCACAAAAGCAGTGATCAGATTAACCGAACATCCAAAAGCAGCTATAATCAAAGGGATGATTCTCTGCAGTAAATGCCAATGCAAGTGTGAGCTTGAAATACCACCAGCAGGAGTCCTCATGGATCATGAGCTGATCAGAAGAAAGGAAGAAGAAGAAAGAAAAGAGGCCTGTGAGAGAGCTAGACGGACTATAGGAAGAGATACTTCCCGAAGTGTTTTCCAACGGTTAGGAGGCGATTCCCAACCCAGAGCTTTATCAAAGATATTTCGTAATCATGAAGCTTCTGAGGAGGCAGAAAATAAGGATGCTAAAAAGCCAAATGAGAGGGGTGTAGAACATCTTCAACATGGCCATATGGGAAAAGAAGTCAAGAGAAATGATAGGATAATAAATCCTGTCAAGAAATATAACCCTGCCCGCCTCGGGCGAAAATGGTACGTGGTTGGAAAAAATGGACAGCCCGTTAAACAAATGGGAGCCTCCATGGTTAGAAGGGTCCAGAGGCAACACAAAGCCTACATGAATTCTTTAAAGACCCCCACGACGTCTGAAGCATCCAATAATCAAAAGTTTGAAAAAACGTTATCTGGGGGGAGTAGTCAGTTCCGCTGGAGGAGTAAAAAAGAGGTGGAGAGGGCTAATAGTAAAACAGAAGGTGAAGGAAACCATGTACCGCAAAGCCTACACCCTGGGAAATATAGGATCTTGAGGAGAGCTCAAGAAGATATGATCATGATGCCAACTCCCGGATGGAAGACGGAGCCTATTTGCTTTGGAACGGTTTCGTCTGAAAGAAAACCACCTTCTCTATCATTAGCGGATCCTTTCGGTGAAGTTCCAAAGCAAACACCATATTCGGGCATGAATCAACAGGAGGGGGCACCAGAACCACTGCTTCCAAAAGATGCGATGGCTTGGTTAGATGAGTTCATGGAACAGATCGGGAGCAAGAAAGAAGAGCTGCCAGAGCCTAGCAATTTTCATATCAACATGGCGTATGTGTTATCCGCCATGCTTGGTGCTGAGTCTAATCAACCTGCCACTATGGAAAGAGACTATGTGAGGACGGAGCCAATGATGGCCCATGTCAGTGTTAAGATAGCTGAAGAAAGAGAATCGGGAAAAGCTGAATCTTCCGAAGCATCCAAAGATGGTCATTTGAGGATCTATACGGATAAAATGGTGTTCAGCTGTCCAAACATGTTACTAGCCAACCATCTTAAGCCAATATATGTTGCAGCTCATTTGGAAGGGGTGCATTTCAAAAAAAATTTAATTAATGGAGGAGTGGCTGTTAATGTACTGCCAGCCAAGCAAATGAAAAGGATAGGGAGAGGCATAAAAGATCTTATTCCCATGGACCTCACGGTTTCAAGCTTCTTGGGCGTTATCACTAAAACTCATGGGATATTGCCCTTAGAAGGGGATCTGGGGTCTAAACAAATCATGTTGGCATTTTTTTTGTGGTAGATTGCACTTATACCTATGGAGCCTTACTTGGGAGGGATTGGATCCACCAAAGTCTCACCATACCCTCCACTCTACATCAACAAGTGGCAGTTTATCATGAGGCAGGAACAGAGGGACTAGGCTTTTGAGAGATGGTCACGGCCATTTCTCCCCACAGCCAATGTTGTGGAAGCGAGTTTCTACAATCCCAACATAGGAATTCTGAAATGTTCAGGAGCAGATGAGAACGGCCGCTCTACCAAGGTGACGGCCCAAAAGCTTTTAAAACAAGGAATGCTCCTTACTAGAAAGGAGTGCGATAGACCTTGTATCATCCCAACACCCCTACACCATCAATGATAGAACAAAAGAAGAAAGATCAGGTAATGGCATTAAGGTCCCTGATCAAAAGACTGTTGGTGTATGGGAAAAGCAGAAAGCAAGAAAGGGAGCTCTTAGACAAACAAGAGCAGGAATGGCAGCTAGGAACTCTGACCAATCAGGATAAAAGCAGAGAAGAGCTTTATGGAGAAAAGTTAGATATGGCCATATGAATGGCCGAGTGTATATATGACTTGGATGGGCCAGACGACTTGCCCGAAAGCCCGGAGTTAGTTGAATTTTTGTGCGTAAAATCGGACAAACCACCACCAGAGGTTCAGGATCCTTTGGAAGTCATTGATTTGGGGACAGATGAAGATCCAAGACCTATACAAATCAATGGCTTGTTAGAAACTAATGATCGGGCAAAAATTATCTGTCTTTTACAAGAATTTAAAGATTGTTTTGCTTGGCATTACATTGAGATGCCAGGTTTAGATTCAACCTTGGTGGAACACATAATGCCCATCAAGGAGGGGTATAAACCTGTAAAGCAAACACCACGAAGGATGTCAAATGAGATAGAAGAGAAGGTCAAAGAAGAAATTGAAAGGCTGGTAAAAGCTAGATTTATTAAACCAGCCAAATATGTAGAATAGTTAGCCAACATTGTACCCATTTTAAAAGCCATAACAGAAGCAGTACGATGTTGTGTTAATACAAAAATATTAATGGCGCCACACCAAAAGGTGAGTACCCCATGCCCA
This sequence comes from Malus baccata, assembly GCA_006547085.1. Classification (NCBI taxonomy): domain Eukaryota; kingdom Viridiplantae; phylum Streptophyta; class Magnoliopsida; order Rosales; family Rosaceae; genus Malus; species Malus baccata. The sequence goes on from VIEB01000138.1 coordinate 525,440, forward strand.
TGGCTGATCTATCCATAGATGCGGTAACAAAACATAAAGTCTTATCTTTTATGGAAGGAAATGCCGGGTATAATCAGATAAAGATGGCCTAGGAAGATATACATAAAGCAACTTTTAGGTGTCCCGGTCATGTGGGGGCATATAAATATCTAGTCATGCCATTCAGGCTCAAGAATGTTGGTGCAACCTACCAAAGGTCAATGAATGCCATCTTTCATGATTTGATTGGCCAGAACATGGAGGTGTACATCGATGACATCGTGGTAAAATCCAAAACAGAAGAGCAGCATCTAACAGACCTCAGGCAAGCTTTAACAAGGATGAGGATCCATAAGCTGAAGATGAATCCAAAGAAGTGCGTATTTGGAGTAAGAGTGGGCAACTTCTTAAGGTTCCTGGTTCATCAAAGAGGAGTAGAAGTGGACAAAAATAAATCACGGGCAATAATGGAGTCGCCTTCACCCACCAAAAAGTACAACTTCAGAGGCTGCTAGGCAAAATTAATTTCTTAAGGAGATTCATTGCCAATTTAGTGGGCAAGATCCAGCCATTGACTCCTCTGTTGAGACTGAAAGATAAAGAAGATTTTGAGTGGGGACCACCACATTAAAGGGCTTTTGATAGCATCAAAGCCTACTTGACTTCTCCACCAGTGTTGGTACCACCTCAAAGGGGAAAACCCTTAAAGCTATATATCTCAGCTTCAGAAAAATCAATCGGAAGTCTACTGGCTCAAAACAATGAAGGTGGGAAAGAGCAGGCGGTGTACTACCTCAGTAGAATTCTGACTGAGGTAGAAACAAGATACTCCCCGGTGGAAAGATTGTGCCTAGCTCTATATTTCACTGCCAGTAAGCTGAGGCATTACATGTTACCTTGTCACGTGCACATCATTGCTAAGACAGATGTGATAACGTATATGTTGTCAAAACCAATGTTGATGGGAAGGATTGGGAAGTGGATTCTAGCATTATCAGAATTCGGCTTTCAGTATGTACCCCAAAGGGTAGTCAAAGGCCAAGCAATTGCCGACTTCTTGGCGGAGCATCAAAAGTCTCAAGATGAGATAATCAATATCCCCAGAACCCTGGAAGTTACTAGTATTTGGATCCCGCCAAGCAAAGATATCTCGGGTAAAGAGGATTGGGTCCAGCAAGAGATAAAAAGAGTGACTGGCCTCTGGATTACTCCTTGGAAGCTTTATTTCGATGGTTCATACACTCAGAAAGCCTCTGGAGATGGGATTGTCATTGTGAACCCCCAAGGGGTTTATCATTATTACTCGTTCCTCCTAGATTACCAAGGGAACACCAATAATCGGGCAGAGTATGAAGCCTTAATAATTGGTTTGGAAATCTTGATGGATCTGGGGGCAGTAGAGGTAAAGGTGTTTAGTAATTCAGAGTTAGTAATAAATCAGCTAAATGGGGATTTCAAGTGCAGACATATCACCATGGCAGGGTATTACTTGGCGGCCAAGCAATTGCTGAGTTATTGGGATTCTGAGATATCAGTTAATCATGTTCCCAGGGGATCCAACCTAGCGGCCAACGAGATGGCGCAATTAGCCTCAGGTGTGCCAATACAGGAAAGAAAATATGGGCTAGATGTTGAGATTCAAAGAAGAAGCCTTCCTTCTATCCTAAAAAAAGGATTCAGTCTGGATGTAATGGTTCTAGAAACCGAGATAGAAGATTGGAAGTCGCCTATCATTCATCATTTAAAAGATCCTTCCTCACCTACAAGCAAGAAGAATAGATAGCAAGCAACCAAGTATGTCTTATGGGCGAAGAACCTGCTAAGGAAAACTCCAGACGGGTTACTATTGAAATGCTTAGGCCAAGAGGAATCTATGAGAGTGATGGCCGAGGTACATGAAGGAATCTGCGGGGCACATCAAGCTGGAACGAAGATGAGGTGGTTGTTTAGAAGGTATGGGTATTTCTGGCCTGACATGGAAAAAGATTGCAAGTCCTATGCCCAAGGCTGTGAAGAGTGTCAAAGACATGGACCATTCCAACATGTGCCTTCAATACCTTTAAATCCAGTAGTCAAGCCTTGGCCCTTCAGAGGATGGGCAATGGACTTCGTCGGGCAGATTTATCCAGCTTCTAGCAAGGGGCATACTTTCATAATTGTAGCAACGAATTACTTCACCAAATGGGTAGAGGCTTCGGTCGTAAAATCCATAACCTCAGCTGCAGTCAAGAATTTTATTGAAACCAAGATTCTGCACAGATTTGGGGTGCCCAAAACTATAGTAACGGATCGTGGCCATCTTTTATTTCAAAAGAAGTTGAAGAATTTGCAAGCAAATACAAAATAAAGATGATCCAGTCCAGTCCTTACTACCCATAGTCAAATGGCCAGGCAGAATCTAGCAACAAGATTTTGGTAAACATTATCAAAAGAATGGTGACAGATAGTCTGGAAAAGTGGCATGAAAAGCTAGGGAATACTCTGTGGGCATACCGAACCTCTAAGAGGGCAGGTACAGGGACAACTCCTTATGTTTTAACTTTCGGGCAGGATGCAGTGCTTCCCATGGAGATCAACGTGAGTTCTGTCAGAATTCAAAATCAGTTTGGGTTACTCAGTGAGGAGTACATCGAAGCCATGTGTCAAGGGATTGAAGACTTAGATGTAGCCCAAATTAAAGCCTTGAACCAGATTCAGGAAGGAAAGCAAGCTGTTGCCCGAGCTTATAACAAAAAGGTAAAGATAAAGTCTTTCAAGGAAGGAGATTTAATGTGGAAGACAGTCCTCCCTCTAGGGGCTTAGCTTAGGGGCTTTGGAAAATGGAGCCTGACGTGGGAAGGTCCTTTTATGATTAGTCAAGTATTAGACAAGGGAGGATACTACTTGGTGGACCTCGAAGGAAATTGGCAGAGACATCCCATTAATGTCAAATTATTAAAAAAATACTGTCATACATTATGGGATGTTAGAGACTGTTATATTGAAAAGGATGCAAGATAAAGCAGGCTTCGGGATGTCAAAGTACAGTGTTTGTTCATCAATCATTCAAGAAGATAGAAAGATAAATTGATAAAATAATGTTTTATTCATTTCGACAAATTGGTGAAGTTTACATTAGATTCTGCCTCAGTGCACTATGTATGGTTCCTTTTGGATGCAGTGGTGTCTTAACCAGTTTTTTGTTATCTTCATGAATGGAACCCGATCAGGTGATCGGGTTGTGCGGCCAAGATGAGCTTGATAGAAGACCCTCAATGTGAACCGTCGTCAGGTATGATGGTGAAGCCTGACTTATCAAAGCAATGAGCAGGAGGGCAAGCTATCAGAAGGAGACCGTCTGACCAAAGGTGTTGGAGATAGTGGGGTGTTTGACCAAAGGTGTTCGAGATAGTAGACATTTGATGAAAATCCTTTTTCTCATGAAAAGGGAGTTTTAGGAAACCCCAATTGAATTCGGAAGAACCCATTTTCCAGCTTTAGAATAAAACTGAGAAGGCAGAAACGTCTAAGGGAGATAAAGGAGGCGGCTGAAGAAGATTTGTTGGTTGGACATGAGCAATTTTGAGCCTGAATTTATAGAAACCTTAGAGGATAGCTTAAAGGTTATGAGAAGAGTAAGAGACGCAAGATTCCATTTGTCCTGTTTAGAAAACACAAGTTCCGAGATGAGGTATACAAGCATGCGGCTATTCAATCAATATTGGCGCCTGGAATTCCAACCTGAATATTAATTGAAGGGGGCACTGTTTGGGTTAAAACTTGAACTTTGGGCTCAAAAGGGAGTCAACCCAACATGAAGACTAGGAGGAAGGGAGCCCGAAGCCCAGCCAAAGCCCAGAAGGCAGAAAATGGCTTTTTTCCGACTAGGTGCAGATCATTTGCACCACTTGTTCACCTACCTAGAGACCAAGTGGTGTAGACTAGCCAGCTAATCAGCCCAAAAGCACTTTACAGTGGCAGTACAAGTAAAAAGCTGATGAGTCATTGTCCTTCAAGCTGCATTCGGGCAACGTTAAGTTACAGAAGGCCAAGCCAAACTGTCTATAAAAGAAGAAAAAGAAATCAGAAATGAGGACACTCAAACAAACAAACAAATACAAGCACAAACTCTGCTCAAGCCAGATTTGCTTTCAACAAAGCTGTAGTCAGCCCAAGCCTTCATCCCTTACGGGATCAACCCTCACCCAAAGCCTTTGTAAAAGCTCTGCTACCTTGCATAAATCCTGCTGTAGTATCGATTTCCTTCTGTAAACTCATCTCCATATCCCTCTTTCTAAAGCTCTCAAGCCCCTCTATAAATTACAAAGATAGGAAGTTGCAAGACGACCAGTCTTGCCCGACAAGGTGAAACCTTGCCCGACCCTCTTTTTTTTTTGTCTTTTCATTCATAAGTCTAGTAATATGTTGTATACTTCCATTTGTATCCAAGTTAGTTCCAGCAAGTTGATGATTAAAAGACTCCTCAGTGCTTGAATCCGATTGGAATATGTAGTCACAACTTAAATCAAATCTAAGTTCTACACCCTCGGGCATGTAAGATTGATCATCCAAAAGTCCTTGGTCTCAAGGCGTAAAAAAGAACCTTATGTGGACTTAACCCATCCACGACAGTCTTTGATAACAAGAAGTCCGAAGTTACTTGGGGCGCAAGTAATCAACCTATTTCTTAGTTTTATTTTTGTTATATTATGATTATCGTAGAACGTTTGAGTATAGAAGTAATTCTGATGGGAAGCCTCAAGGCCTACACCTAAGGCCCTACAAAGGCACCTATTTGGATGCATTCTGCTCTTCGGGCTCATGTAATTAGAAGTATAATAGTCATAACACTTCTACAACCAATGAAATAAACATTATATGTTCGAGTACTGGGTTAGTTATTGATGGGAAGCCTTAAGGCCTACACCTAAGGCCCCACAAAGGCACATTTCATAACTAAAACAGCCTCTTGGGTATATATACAATTAAAACTCAACATCTGTTTTACATCTGCCATGCTAAAGATGGCAGTGGCACGCCTGAACACCTAAAAGTTAATCTTGATTGTGAGCCTCAATGCCTACACCTAAGGCCCTACAAAGGCACCTTTTAAAGTTAACCCTCGGGGAGCAGAAGCCTGACAGAAAGCATCAGCCGGCACCAACCTCTCGGGGAGCTGTGTGCTCATCGGCTAGGAAACATCCCCAACGGAAATTCTAGCCACGAACAGGAAGTAGCAATATAAGTCCCAATGTTTTCATTTTTTTGAGGAAGATGAACATTTTATAGCTATAGACAGAGCTAGAGAAGTTTTGTTTGTAATTATCTACAATTGATGAGTTACTGGGATTCATTAATATTGATTTTGCTTCATTAATTATAAACGTATCATCATAGCAAATGACAATGATAAATATGTATGGAAATTAATTGCAGTTGTCAGCCGAGTTGGTTAAATTAGTTAATTTTGTCTGTTTGGCCAATTGACAATGAGAAATATATCTTGGTTTTCATTGCAGGATCCAGTAAGAGGATCATTTCAGATGAGGTTTATCAAAAGCATTCAAGATTAGGGCAGTGTGGTTCGAACAGAAAACCGTCGGCGGGAAGACTCCTTTCGAGCATCAAAAGTTCACATTCATTGGAGACACACTCTATTTGAAAAATAAGGTGCCCTGCTGCTTTTTGGGCATTCTTTATTTGCATAGTACAATCCACACACATACAATACCAGCCATGATTTAACTTCAGAGGTAAACTTCAATAAGAGACCTCAAACAGAGCGTATGAGTTCATTGATCACCAGCTGGCAACAACAACGGAAGTAATAACCGTTGAATCATAGTTGCAGACACACTCTACTTGAAAAATAAGGTGCCCTGCTGCTTTTTGGGCTTTCTTTATTTGCATGGTACAATCCACACATAAACAATACCAGCCTGATGATTTAACTTCAGAGGTAAACTTCAATAAGAGACCTCAAACCAAGCGTATGAGTGATGTTGTAGTGAGTGAATCCAGCAGCCAGAAAGATCTTCTCCCATTCTGATTCGCTACGCTCTTTGCTGGTGACGGTGGACATCATCAACATATCGAACATGAGTTGGGTTTCAATTGATTTCTTATCCATCTGCATCTTGTTATTGACATACCCCACAATTATGTCTATGATAATAATCTTCTTCCTTCCTTCATTTTTGCTCCGAAGCATTGCTTCTCTACACTTCTTCAATATCTTCACGCTTTCTTCATCATTCCAATCATGCAGAATCCACTGAGATAGGTCATGATTCACATATGTTACTCAGTTAGTCACAACATTTACCCAAATTAATCTAGAGGATACGTAAACACAACTACATCAATAATGTATACATGCAAAATTTGGAACATACTCTATTAGGATCCCATTATTGTGGGGTTCCGCCTGATAGACCATACTAAGCAAATGTGTCAATTTTGGGTGTCTAATTAAATATAACCCCCTAGGACTTTAGCAAACGATTTGAACTAGCTAACTAGAAGTTTGCAAAGACAATCAAGGATGAGATGTTTTTACTAGCAACAAGCTATTGATTTGATAAGGACATTGATTAAGGAATATCAAAGATTAAGATAAATAATTGTGTGTGTTAAATTATTACCTTGAGCAGAATTGCATTGGCTGGAGGTATTTTATCAAACATGTCTCCTCCCACAAAACCCAAATTATGGGTCGTCCCTTCCAAGTCAGCCACCACATGTGGCTGGTCAAACACTGTGCAGTTGATGTTGGGGAATGCATTGGCAATGGCTTTGGCCATTGTTCCTGTACCCCCTCCAACATCCACCAGGGATTTCAAACCCTCAAAAACACCTCCACACTCTTCCACCACCGCCCTTGCGATAAGTTTGGAGTCCGCTTCCATTGCTTCATTGAACAAGTCACCAAACCTTGGTTTCTTAGCACTCAATTCCCAAAAAGGCATTCCATTTGCAACCTCAAATGGTGTACGTGGAACTAGATCGTCGCCACCATTCATCTGTAACCAAGCGCCCATTGAGTGAAATGGGTCTGAAATTACCGGATCAAGTATCATGAGTAAAAATGGTGTGGTGTTTAATGGCCCGTCTTCGAGAAAAAGCCCGGAAGCCGGTGTTAGGCTATACAATACAACAGCTTCTTCTTCCTCCACATTGTCATGATTATGATGAACATGATGATGTTGTGCAAAGAAATCGGAGTGAACGAGGATCCGCATGAGGCGTGAGATGAAATGAGCTTTCGAAGGGTGGACATTGAGCCCGGCGATAAGCTCGAAAAGAGAGATGGGTTGGCCATGGTTGTGAATCACGTCCGGGATGCCAAGTTGAACTGCACATTTGAGTGACATGGAGTTTATGAACTGGAAGATGTGGTTCCAAACACGAGCTTGAGCTCCGAGAAGCTCATGGCAAGTGGCACCCACTTCACCATTACTCAAAGCCATATTTGTATATGTGTAAGTATATATCAAGTATGTAGCTTCGAGAATATTTTGATTGATTCTTCTCTTGCTATATGAATTTTGAAAAAATGGATACGTTGGATCAGTTTATATAGCACAGGTCGAGTGCATATGGAAAAAAAAAAAATAATATTCGACACGGTTCATCTTTCATGCACACGTTAAACATGCATTACATTGCTTTCTAATTTATTAAAAAAAAAGGGGGAGTGATGAGATGTGTAGGATGATTTAAGATTTGGTATTGGAAGATGATGCATAAAGATTATAAATAGATTCATATATATCGTGCCAACCGGCAACTGCGAAATATAGCTATTATATCTAAGGTTTTGCGAAATCTCAATTGTAATGTTCATAGATTACTATGGTTAGAGTACATTGTTTAACTTCTTACATGTTACAATTTATTATGTTTTTACATGCCAATGTGCTATTAAGCAAATATTAAAATTTATTAAAATCAAAACTGTTCCTTTTTTTATTATCATTTAAAAATTATCTCAAAAAATATTTATTCAATGTAAATTGGGTTTACATGATAACAAATAGAATGAAAGGTGCTACGCACGACTTACATGTTTTAAATATATTTATATGCGTACATTGACAAAAGGAAAGTCAAATATTTGAAGTAAATGAATAATTTTAGATCATACTAGAAGAAACCCCTCATAAACCAATTAAAGCAACTGAATTCATGTAATAAAATCGGTTTCTATAGAATTTACATTAAGAATAGAGAAAATAATATTTAATAAACAATTGATTGAATCACATTATTGCTAACCCATTGTGAGGCTAAATGTAACATCCCACATCACCCAGAGGAGTGGATCCTGTAAGCCTTATATATATATTCTCATCTCTACCTAGTACGAGGCCTTTTGGGAGTTCACTGGCTTCGGGTTCTATCGGACCTCTGAAGTTAAGCGAGTTCACGCGAGGGCAATCCCATGATGGGTGACCCATTGGGAAGTTCCCGTGTGAGTTCCTAGAAACAAAACTACAAGGGCAATCCCATGATGGGTGACCCATTGGGGAGTTCCCGTGTGAGTTCCAAGAAACAAAACTGTGAGGGCGTGGTCAGGGTCCAAAGCGGACAATATCGTACTACGGCGAAGTCGAGCCCGGGCCGAGATGTGACATTTTGGTATCAGAGCCAATCTCTGGCCGGAAGTGTGCCGACAAGGAAGTCAAGCCCCTAAGCGGGGTGGATTGTAACATCCCACATCGCCCAAGAGAGTGGATCTTGTAAGCCTTATATGTATATTCCCATCTCTACCCAATACAAGGCCTTTTGGGAGCTCACTAGCTTCGGATTCCATCGGAACTCCGAAGTTAAGCGAGTTTGCACGAGAACAATCCCATGATGGGTGACCCATTGGGAAGTTCTCGTGTGAGTTCCTATAAACAAAATTGTGAGGGCGTGGTTGGGGCCCAAAGCGGATAATATCATGTTATGGCGGAGTAGAGCCCGGGATGTGGTGGGTAGACCTGTAAACGGGTCGGGTTTATTGGGTTTAGGTCAACCCGACCCGTTAAGCTAACAAGTCATTCGAACCCAACCCGTTAAGCCTAATAAGTGACCCATTTCACCCGTTAACACTAGTTAACAATTATTATTTTTTTTATATTTTGCATTCCAATATAAATTACACATCTTTTACCCAAAATTACAAGCATTAACTAACAGTCTAACATCTTTCTCTCTCTCTCTCTCTCTCTCTCTCTCTCTCTCTCTCTCTCTCTCTATATATATATATATATATATATATATATATATGCAAATGTACATATAACTTGTGAAGAACAATCACAATTGCACAACAAAAGCACAATTGCAATTGAAATCATCAAACACAAATCAACTAATTCCAAATTAATTCGAAGCTCAAGCAAAAACTGAGAAAAATAGATGAAAAATATAATCTGCATAAAGAAAAAGTAATTGCCCATGGAAGAAGATGTGAAGGGGAATCAGAACTTACCGGAGAGAGGGTGGTAGAACTCAGTGAAACCTTGATTTTTGAGGAAGAAAATGAGGGAGAGAACGGCAGCCCCGGAGAGGAACGTGCAGTCCGGGTTCGAACGTGAGAAAACAGATAGAGCTAGGTTTTCTATTCCAACTATGAAATTACACAAAAGTCCTCCCTAATGGGTGTTAACAGGTGCTAACGGGTTTCACTGGTTAACCCAAAATGATCCGTTATTTAACAGGTGACTAACGGGTTGACGCGTTAACAACCCAACCTGTTAAGCACTCATCCAAATAATAGTTTTAACGGGTCGGCTCGGGTCGGGTTCAAAATGCCAGCCCTAGTGGTGGGGCCCAGGCCTGGATGTGACACTAAGCCCATCCCCTTCCCCCTTAGTGTAGATAATATCTTTTGTTAAAAAAAATAATCATTTGACAATTAATTTAATCACATTATTATCCGCGTGGGAAAGACCTTTTTTATAAAGAAAATAATATTTAATAAACAACTGATTGAATCATATTATTGCTAGCTCATTGTAAGGCTAAGCCCACCCCCCTTCCCCTTAGTGTAGATAATATCGTTTATTAAAAAAATCATTTGACAACTTATTTAATCACATTATTATTCGCGTGCGAAAGACCATTTTTATAACCAACATTACACGTCTCTTAAGATGTTTGAACACAATATTAATGAATTTTCTTATTTTTTATTATGTTTTTTTTCCCTTTCACGTGGGCACCATCAACTTTCACTCATCATTCCATTTTTTTTTTATTCTTTTCTCTCTTCCCACTTCTATTTATATTATATTTTAGGGAACTTTAACAAAAAACTCCCGATATTGTTTATTTTAACAAAAAACCACATTTTTACACTAAAAAGTCAGTCTTGGTACTATTCATTTTACCCTTTATTTTGTCCTTATCGTTAAAACTTAAAGTTTTTAAGTCATTTTCATTTGTTTTCCTTATATTAGAATATGTGGATTATAATTCTTAATAAAAATACTAATCTAAATTAATAAGAAACACCTAATAAAACAAATTAAACAAGAAGAAGAAAAAACTAATTCAACGTGAAACCTATGATGGGAGACTGTTCGAGAACGCAAGAGGGAGGCAGAAATATATTGTTCTCGTACTATTCACTATTTATTGCTCTAATTTGATTCATATGTAATTTGATGCACATAAAAATAAATCAAATTACTGATCTCTTGAATCTTCATTATGTAAACAAAACAAACCTCAAAGGGAATGCAAGTAGCTAGCTAGTGCAGACCAAACAAGCAACGATAATGTAGAGTACGAAAGCAACGATAAAAGCATGCATAATATTTTGGCATTTTAGGCCTAATTGGATAAATGGTCCCCGTGGTCATAAGGTATTCGGATGATAGCGCCTGTGGTAAAAAAATTCGGATTTAAACCCCTGTGGTCACGGTCTGTTAGGATTTAAACTCATGTGGTCTAAGTTTGTTAGGATTTATGCTTTTTTGTCATTCCTCCATTAGGTTTGGGTTGGTCAAATCGGATAAATGATCCTCGTGGTCATAAGGAATTTGGAAGATAGCCTTTGTGGTAGAAAAAATTCGGATTTAAACCCCTGTGGTCTAAGTCTATTAGGATTTATGCCTGAAATTAGAGGTTCTATCATTCATTCGTTAAGCTTATATGTGGAGTATAGTTTCTCAATATCTTACAATAAAAAGAGGGGGGGGGGGGAAAGAAGATTTCAGTTTATGGTAAAAAAATTCATTCATCTCAATTATTTCACAAGAAGAAAAAGACGAAAACAGAGGATCTGTTGAATTTCAAATAGTTAATTTCACCAATAGGATATGAAGACTTACTTCACATTTACAATTACACAAAAAAAACTATTTATCTCAAGAGGTTTACGTAAAATTCTGGGAAAACGTCAACGATTACTGTCTTATTTGTCAAAGAAAAATAGAATATGTTATAAAGAATTAATTAATCGGTTGGTTATTTAGAAGTCAAAAACTCGTTAATTTTATAAAGGCATTTTGAATTATTTGATTTATTATATCTCGAATTTTAATGAATTATATGATTTATTAGTTCCAGGTATAAATCCTAATAGACTTAGACCTCAGGAGTTTAAATCCGAATTTTTTCTACCACAGGGGCTATCTTCCAAATTCCTTATGATCACGGGGACCATTTATCCGATTTGGTCAACCTAAACCTAATGGAGGAATGACAGAAGAGTATAAATCCTAATAGACTTAGACCACATGGGTTTAAATCCTAACAGACTGTGACCACATGGGTTTAAATCCAAATTTTTATACCATAAGGGCTATCATCCGAATACCTTATGACCACGGAGACCATTTATCCGATTAGACCTAATATTTTTGTCTTCAATCACTGCGTTTCGAGTTCACAGCATGACTTTCCTCCAAGCATAGCATAGGGTAATTACATGACATGCAATAAAGAAAATATAAAACAAGCCATCATTCCAGAAGTACACTATTGACTACAGATTTGAAACTTTTCTTGCACGTTATAGTGATGTGAAAGCACTATACAGTATTGGATAGCATATGATATTGCGGAGCATATAAGAATCTAGATCTAAATCGGCACACCTAAAAGGACCATCTGATCACTGGATACATTGATATCCGTGCCACGCCCTTATCTTTTAGCGTGACGATAATATTAATTAATTCTATATGTCATTGGCCACTAAACAATTGTCACAAACCCAGTAAACTCTTTATAGTGTTTCGGAATATCCAATATTCCGGAATTTTTAATTGTTATTTTTTTTTATCTTTAACGTAAAACCCTAAACCCTAAAAATTAAAAACCAATGGCCATAAAATCCGAATTCCGAAATCACAAAAATTAAAACTAAAAATTGTACTATGGGATGCTATAAATTTTTTGGTACTTTAACAAAAAACTTCTGGTACTGTTCACTTTAATGAAAAATCACATTTTTACACTAAAAAATCAATCCTGGTATTATTCATTTTACCTTTTATTTTGTCCTTATAGCTAAAACTCAAAGTTTTCAAGCCAGTTTCATTAGTTTTCCTTAATTTTTTTGAGAGCTTTAATGAAAAGGGATTTCCTAAACTTTTTCTTAACAAAAAATAACTTAAGACTATCTCAAACCTTTAGGTTAAAACTTAAAATTTAAATCTAGAAAATTAGGTTTTTGTTGTGGCTTATAATTAACTGAGACAATTAGAGGGGGTGAGGCAAAGAGAGAGTGGATATATTGTAGAATGCTTAGGGATCATTGTGTGTGTATTCCTCCCTAAGAAGTGCATTTATTTATAGTAGAATAAGAGGAGATGATCAACTTATCCTACAAGTAAATACAATCCTATAGGGAAAGAATAACTAGAGGAATAGATAATCTAGGACCCTAATATATCTAGGATTTACATAATCACAATTAAAGAATATCCATAACAATCTCCCTTAAGTGTGTAAATACTCAAGTAGATTCATCATCGGGTAAGTTGGCGAAGTCGACTCGTCAGCGCTGATTTGGGAGCAAGATAGTCTCAAACAAGAGAACTTGCATATGGAAATAAGTCTCACAAAACTTCGCTATGGTAAAACCCAATATGAGACAAAAACTCATGGTCAAAGGAAAAAAGGTAAGTTAATGCAAAGCCAATTAAACATCTATGGGCCGTACACAATAGTATGACCAACTCATGATAGGTGCCTCGTTAAAACCTTGTTAGGTAGCAAAAACCCAAAGGGAAAAATGCTCCTAATCATAGGAAAAAAATTACATTAAGATCAAGCGAGTATACTTCAAGATATTCTCCCAAAGTTTGACATATTTCCAAAGAGAACTAACAATGTTACAACTTAGAAAGTTTACACATAAGAATTCCTTGACAATCTTTTGGAAAGTGGTTTTCAACAAAGATTTGGTGAAGAGGTCGGCTAGGTTGTTCTAGGAACAAATTTGCGTGACTTCAATCTTCTCATGTTGTTACTGATGAGAGAAAAAGAACTTCAACGTAATTTGTTTGGTGGTGTCTTCTTTGATGTATCCCTTCTTATGATGTTCAATACATGTTGTGTTATCTTCATAGATCGTTGGAAGGACGTCAACGACGAACGAAAATTCGTAATGCAGCACGAAGCAATGAAAGGGTTACCAGCGTAATCCCTTGTAGAACAAAGTTACTGGAGTCCACCAGTTGATAGAAATCCCAAAGGATAATTTGATTAATTGATTGAAAGATGTCTAAATGATTACAAAGCCATGGCTTAAATAAGCCTTTTACAACCTCTTGGAAAACTCAAAAGACTTAGGAAATTAAAATGAAAATAACTGACATATAATAAAGCCCTTGAAACCCCAAAATACTTCATTTATTAGTAGGCTGCTGTCTTCATGACTTTCTGCAAAAGATGGCTCAAGCCACTTTTGTGGGAGAATTAAACATCTCTTATACGACCGCACCAGAAATGAAAGTAGCGTTCATTCAACAAGAAAGGTTCAAAACATCAACTTTCGAGATATGACCGTATCAAATAATCTATTAACACGTGAATTACCAATTCTCCAATCACTTTTCTTTATTGCTCGCCGCTTCCTTCTTTTAGTTTTGTTGCACGTGAAATAATCGGATTTCTGTCCTACATCAGACTCCTCCACTTGAAAGGAACTCGACCTCGAGTTCGTCTTGAAACGGTCTTGATAGCTAGTAGATAACTCCCTTGTTAAGAAAATAAGTTCTTCAACTTGAGAAGCCCAACTTTCCGTATACTTGGGTGGAATAATCATGAAATTAATTCCATAAATAAGATCGAAATATGGCAATTGGGAATCAAAATATTCTTCCTTACCCAATTCTCTTGTTTGGTCAACAATAGAATTTAGATCCAATTTACTAGACTCATGATTCTCCAAAGTCATGATAGATTTTGATTCACTCATACCTTGAATTTCTTGAGCCTCCACTTCTGAGTTGTCATGTTTCCGGAGATCTTCATCCACAAGATTTTCACCAAGGAAAATTATTTGTTCTTTTTCTTCCACCTTGGCCTCCACCGTTTCTTGGCATAATGATATATCATTCTCCATCACTTTAGCTTCTTTTCTGATGATTGGTTGACCCGTCTTTTCCAAATACAATTTGTATAAATCGGAAAAGAATTGCTTAACAATTAGTCGCTTCAACCAACGCCAAGTTTGGATAGGACACTTACCTTGTTGTCGCCTAGATTCTTGCATATGATCACACCATAAACCCACGTCACCATCTAAACAAGAAGCAACCATCTTCACCATCTCTCTTTCCGGAATTGGTTGTGTCTTGAAAAGTTTTTCTACATCCTCAACCCACAAGAGAAAACCTTCAATGCAATCACTTCCGAAGAAAATAGGAATATCTTCAACATCAACTATATGAGATTGGCTCGAGGCAATTCCCTTTGTGCACACCACATCTATTGTAACAACCTCGCGATCAACGTCACTTAAGGTATATCTTTTCCCACGATCGATTACCATTAGAACATAGCAAATAGGATAATCAACAATGCTAAGACGGGAGAAACCTGGCTCTGGTACCAATTGACGCAGCACGAAGCAATGAAAGGGTTACCAGTGTAATCCTTTGTAGAACAAAGTTACTGGAGTCCACCAGTTGATAGAAATCCCAAAGGATAATTTGATTAATTGATTGAAAGATGTCTAAATGATTACAAAGCCATGACTTAAATAAGCCTTTTACAACCTTTTGGAAAACTCAAAAGACTTAGGAAATTAAAATGAAAATAACTGACATATAATAAAGCCCTTGAAACCCCAAAATACTCCATTTATTAGTAGGCTGCTGTCTTCATGACTTTCTGCAAAAGATGGCTCAAGCCACTTTTGTGGGAGAATTAAACACCTCTTATACGACCACACCAGAAATGAAAGTAGCGTTCATTCAACAAGAAAGGTTCAAAACATCAACTTTCGAGATATGACCGTAGCAAATAATCTATTAACACGTGAATTACCAATTCTCCAATCACTTTTCTCTATTGCTCGCCGCTTCCTCTTTTAGTTTTGTTGCACGTGAAATAATCGGATTTCTGTTCTACATCAATTCGCAGGTGCTTCCAATATGTTCCATTACTACTCTCAACCATAAACACTTTCTAGTAGCTTCACGTAGGGCGAGAATTTAAGCATAGTTCGAAGAAGTGGCAACTAAGGTCTGTTTGGATGCAGTGCCTCCAACGGTAAAAACGTAACCCGTTTGAGAGTGTGCCTTATGCGGGCTAGATAAGTACTATGCGTCATTTTTGAGGTAGGGTGCGGCTCTTGTCAAGGATTCTTAGGGATAGGACAAACCCAAATTTGTCGTATTTTTTGAGGTAGCAGAATGTCTTTAAGACCTGTCCAGTGTTTGTGTGTGGCTATATCTTGCCAAAAGATTAATAGCGAAGAAGATGTATGGTCTAATGCACTGAGCTAAGTACAATAAAGTGCAAATCGTACTTAGATATATAACTTCTGGCTCCAAAGCTTTTTCCTCATCCTCTTTAGGAAGAAAATGATCTCGTTTTGCATCTAGCAGTCGAACGATCATTGAAGTACTTGAAGGCTTCGCTTTATGCTCATTAAAATGACTCAACACGTTCTGGGTATAGTTTACATTCATTGATCATCTAAAGCTTGCAACGACAATGGAAGTAATAACCATTGAATCATAGTTGAAGACACACTCTACTTGAAAAATAAGGTGCCCTGCTACTTCTTAAGTATTCTTTATTTGCATAGTACAATCCACACATATACAATACTAGCCTAATGATTTAACTTCAGGGATAAACTTCAATAAGAGACCTCAAACCAAGTGTATGAGTGATGTTATAGTGAATGAATCCAGCAGCCAAAAAGATATTCTCCCATTCTGATTTGCTACGCTCTTTGCTGGTGACGCTGGACATCATCAACATATCGAACATGAGTTGGGTTTCAATTGATTTCTTATCATACCCCACAACTATATCTATGATGATAATCTTCTTCCTTCATTTTTGCTCAGAAGCTTTGATTCTCTACACTTATTCAATATCTTCATGTTTTCTTCATCATTCCAATCATGCAGAATCCACTAAGATAGATCATGAATCGCACATGTTACTCAGTTAGTCACAACATTTACCCAAATTAATCTAGAGGATATGTAAACACAACTACATCAATAATATACATGCCAAATTTGGAACATACTCTCTTAGGATTCCATTGTGGGGTTCCACCTGATTAGAGTGTACTTAACAAATGTGTCAATTTTATGTGTCTGATTAAATATATAATCCAATAGCTAGGACTTTAACAAACGATTTGAACTAGCTAGCTAGAATTTTGCAAAGACAATCAAGGATGAGATAAAGGTATTTTATCTTGAGCAGAGTTGCATTGGCTGGAGCTATTTTTATCAAACATGTCTCCTCCCACAAAACCCAAATTATGGGCCGTCCCTTCCAAGTCAGCCACCACATGTGGCTGGTCAAACACAGTGCAGTTGATGTTGGGGAATCCATAGGCAATGGCTTTGGCCATTGTTCCTGTAACCCCCTTCAACATCAACCAGGGATTTCGAACCCTCAAAAACTCCTCCACACTCTTCCACCGCCACCCTTGCGATAAGTTTGGAGTTCGCCTCCATTGCTTCATTGAACAAGTCACCAAACGTCTGTTTCTTAGCACTCAATTCCCAAAAAGGCATTCCATTTTGCAACCTCAAATGGTGTACATGGAACTAGATCATGTAAAAACTGATTCTTAAAAATTGTCAAATTTGTGGATCCGCGGAGGCTAAGAAAATAAATCTGAAAGCACCATCACTATCAGAAACTAACCACATCGTAACTAGTCAAATTCAAACTAATATATATATGTGTGTGTGTGTATGTGTGTATGTAAAAGATGTAGAATGAAGGGAAAATTTCAATGTATCCATATCAGCGGAGAGAAATCCAACGCCTCCTTCTCAACATGTCGCAATGGAGGTCTCGTCCCTACCTACGTGTTTGCAGGTTTTACAGTTTTTTTCCGTTCTTCAGTTTTTTTTTTTTTTTTTTTTAACTTTTTGAGAGAAAGTACGATATTCATTAAGATTGATATATAATACATACAAGATAGTAGAATAGGGTGCATATTTAATGGTTCTCGATAAAAATCTTGCCGGAAATTTCAACCATGTCGAAGGAAAAAAGACCATCCTGCATCAATAAAATTACATAGTTAACTATTCTCTATCAGGATGTCTAAATAACATAGGGAGATTCCTCAAACCAAATTCATTTGTGATCGAAAGTAAGACCCCATTGCGCATTCTTAATTAGGACTCTTGGATGTTACAATATCTAAAAGCTAAAAAAAATTATAAAAATATTTGTTAAAAAGTTTGTTTATTGATCTTAACCCACTAAATATAGTACAAAGCTCAAATGAATCATGTAAAATCGATTCGGGAAAACATGCCAATACTAAGGTCCCTGAATCATGTAAAAGTAATTAAATCATTATTTGGTAATAAAGTTGTTGATTAAATGGAATGCAAGTAGCTAGACCTGACATTCATGTCGTGTTTTTCGTGTTCGTATTGTTTTCATGTCATACCCGATATCTTAACGGGTCGTGTCATGTAACATCCGTTAAAATAAACGGGTAAAATGACCCGACCCGAAATCGACCCGTTACCTGTTAAGGAAAATATATTTTAAACCAATAAATAATCAAATGAAAAACATAATACTAAATAAGTATATACATATCATATTGTCACATCCAAAATATAAAACACATTTTTCTTTTAAGTATATTTTCACTTACCTAAAGTCTTTAATAGTTTTTTAATTAATGTAGAACTGTAAAAAAAATATAGAAAAAAATATAAACGCTCGTAATGACAAGCTTTACAACTTTCATGAAAAGCTTAACTTTGAAATTCGCCACTATAATCATATAAATCATAGATCAAAATGTAACCGTTGATTGTTGTTTACATTTACGCTTCATTGTTCTCATCAAATTTTGTTTTTTCAAATTTTGTTTTTTGAAAACTTGATCTATTAGAGGATGTAGGAAGATGAATTGTTTGGATTGTTGATACTATATTCAGAGTTTTACGGTTAGTGAAAATATTGCTTAATGTTTATAAAGTTTCTACAAACTATATGACATCGACTCATATTTCAGTTAACCGTAAATATCGAAACATGATATCAAAGATCTAGACCGTTCATCTTCTTACATCCGCCATATGATCATGTTTTCAAAAAAGAAAATTTTAAAAATGAAATTCAGTAAGAAGAATAAAGCGTAAATGGTAATCGATGGTTAAATATAAATTTAAGGTTTCTGAATTATAGTGTTAGATTTCGAAGTTGACCCCTTCATGAAAGTTGTAAAGTTTGTCACTATGAGTGATTG
>VIEB01000138.1:544350-583476 GCA_006547085.1 Malus baccata
TCTACAATAATTATTATTAATTTTTCCCTCAAATAAAAAACATTATTCATGAAGGTTTGGAGGATTTTAAAAATCTAAACGATAATGTAAGTGTAAATCACGAGTGTTTATATATTCTTTCACATTTTTCATACTTGTATGTATGTCTTCTTAGTTCTTGCCTATACAAATACTATATTAGTTTAGTTTAATTTTGGACAACATGTTAAGTAAAATTTATCCTAGTAATGATAATAAGGAACTCTCATAATAAAAATAAATAATGATTAAATTTTATTTTTTTTTAACTTATATAGAATAATAATACAAAACTATATATTTAATATAGAATATATTGTATATATTAATATGGCTATTGTATTTTATAAGAAATCTTTTAGTAATTAAAGTTTAAAATTATCAAAATAAATTTTTTCTTTACGGATCAAAACAGGTTACCCACGTGTTACCTGTGTGTATACCCGTTATTAACGGGTTCTTAACAGATTACCTGATAATGACCCGATAAGTTATCGTGTTGATCCGAAACCCGTTATTTTTGTGTCGTGTCAGAAACTGCCGGGTCTACAAGTAGCTAGCTAGTGCAGACCACGCAAGCAACGACAATGCAGAGTACACAGGCAACGGTAAAAACATGCCTAATATTTTTGTTTTTAATCACTACGTTTAAGGTTCAAATCATGACATTCCTTTAAGCATAGCTTAGAGTAGTTACATGACACGTAATAAAGAAATATAATACAAGCCATTTTTCCAGATGTATACTATTGGACTACAGATTTGATTTTCTTGCACATTATTGTGATATGAAAGCACATTGACACTTGTGCCGCACACTTATCTTGTGGTGTGATGATACTATTAATTAATTCGTTATATTATTAGCCACTAGACCATTGCCACACACTCAACCCATAACATTTTATGGTGTTTCAGAGTATCCCCTATTTCAAAAATTTTAACATTAATTTTGAAATCCAACTGTCATAGAACCCGAAATCACAAAAATTAAAACTAAAACTATTTATACTCCAAACATCATGAAATATTTTAGAGCTTTAATGGAAAAGGCTTTTCTAAACATTTTCTTAACACGGTTTTCCATACTAATTCACCTTCGTTGAACATCTTTTGCCTAACCCGTCGATTATAAGCTCGTTTGACAATCTTTTTCTACGCCACTAGTAAGTTATAGGCATCGAGCCAAGCTTTCACCAGATCCTCCAAGCCTTGCCTCATGGCTTGACTATACTCAGCATTGAAAAAACTGCTTTGTTCGATAACTCGTAATGAGTTTATGCTTAGCTCGACCGGTAGCATCGCGTCGTGTCCGTAAGTTAGCACATATAGGGTCATCCCTGTTGTTGATCAGAGTGAAGTTCAATATGTCCATAATACCTCGTTTAACTTCAAATGCCACATACTAGTCTTTTTCTTTTATCATTTTCTCAAGGATACCGATTAAAACTTTATTACTTGCTTCAGCCTTTGCTTGTGAATAATATGGCATGGACTGATCGAGCCAATTTTCAAACTCGCAGCATGTTCTTTAAACCTGTTGGCTGTAAAAATCATGTCGGTGTCCGTTATAATTGTTTCTGGTACGCCGAATCTCGTCAAGATGTTTTCTTCTATAAAATTGCAAATTTTTTTAGATGTTAACTCAACATATGATTTCACTTCGACCTACTTGGTGAAGTAATCAGTTACTACGAGTATCCATGCATGCTTTGCTGCTCCGAAAGACGGCGTAATCTTGCCGATTACATCCATGGCCCACCCTCTAAACGGCCATGCCTTGGTAACTAAGTGAAGTAAGTCGGCCAGGACCCTCTGTGTGGGTCCATAGATTTGACATTGTACATAACTTCGCACGTATTCAATGCAATCTTTTAACATGCTTGGCAAAAAATAACCGTGTCGACGGAGTAACCATCGTGTTTTGCGTCCGGATTGATCTACGTGTACTTTTGTAATACCTTGGATGGCCTCTTCCGAGCTGAGGTACAATAACAACAGATCGTCTTCACCTTTTCGGTATAGTTCATTCTGATACATTAAGTAATTTGTGGCATGAACCTCGTCTTGCGATCGTGTTTGCCACTTGGATTATCAAGATACTACATAATTAATCTTCTCCTGTCGTCTGGTAATGTCTTGACCGTGCAGATATCTATAAGATTCTCTCGTTCCAACAACGAAGGTAGGGACATAACTTGTGTACAAATTATGTGGTCATGCTAGAGAACTTATTGATAAACCAAGGTCGAGTGTGGTCGTCGCATTACTGGTATGACTCGGCCTAGTTCGCCCCCCAAGAGTTGTGCTCTGGAGGCGATTTGAGCCAACTCGTCTGCATCGGTATTTTGAACTCGTGAGATAGGTTTAAATGTAATGCCTGCAAACCATTTGACTACATAGCTGGCAACCATATGGTAGGGTGCTAGAGTACAACTCATGCAACGAAAAGTCTCATTAAGCTCGTTAATCACAAGTTCTGAATCACTATGGATGAGCACGCGGGCTGCCCTCAAGTCGTTATGGACATTAAGGACGATGATGAGGGCTTTATATTTGGCTTGATTATTTGTATAGTCAAAATCCAACTTGAGAAAAAAATACCATCAATAATGATCAGATGACCAGATGATGATTCCAAAGCTGGCCGAGGTCAAGGTACTAGAGCCATCAAAATACAGTGTCCAATAATTATCATGTGTTTCCACCATGCCAATTGCGACGTCGTTGCCCCCAAAACCGTATAGGGAGGGATGTTGAGCTAAGAAATCGGCTAGCGCCTGTCCTTTGACAGCTTTTTGGGGCATGTATTGCAAACTTAATTTGGACAGTGCCATTGTTCATTTCCCAATTCGGCCTTTTACTATCAGCCAAGTGAGCATATAGTGAATAACATCTGTCTGGGCGATGACCTGGGTAACAGAAGGGAGCATGAAATGCTTGACCTTAGACGCAGTGAAGAACAAGGCCAACAGAGTTTCTCGGCGCCTGAATAATTTATCTCAACTAAGTTAAGATTTTGGTTAAGATAAAAACTGGCTTGCTCTTACCCAGTGTCGTTGTCTTGCGCAAGAAGACAGCTAATGGACTCTTCGGCAGCCGAGATATACAACTTAAGAGGTTTATCGTGCCGAGGTGGCACAAGGACATGTGGGGTAGTAAGGGAGACCTTGATTTGTGTGAAAGCATCCTGATGCTCTTCACGCCATTCAAATATGTCAGAATCCTTAAGTTTTAAAAGCGTGGAGAATGCCTTCATTTTCCCCACCGAGTTAGAAATGAAATGGTGGAGGAAATTGATTTTATCGAGTAAAGATTGTAATTGCTTCTTGGTTGTCGGGGGTGGAGCATTAATGATTGCTCAAGCTTTATTCTCATCCACCTCGGTGTCATCATAATAGCAAGCTTGAATCATATTAGCTTCAAACTACTGATTGTCGACCGAATGAACTATGACTGATTTGCCATATACTCAGTCTTTGAATCGACCATAAAAAACATGGTCATGTGATTTCGACCTACTATATTCACCTCTAAATGAAGCACTCCATTAGTCTGAGATTTTTCACTGACAAAGCTGCTCATGGTTACCCCTGATGGAATAAGTTCGTCGTTGGAGCGACGTAGTGTTTTCATGATAGAAACATGCATGATGTTAACCGTTGCTTCACAGTCGATAAAAATCTTGGAAATCAGGTATCCTTCAATATGGAATGTGACATATAACGGCTTCAAATGAGATTAACGAATGAAGAACGGGGAAACAGTTCGGCAAGAGCTTCTCTAAGTTTATCCTCCTTGCTTGCTTGTTCAATCTTTTCAGTGGCCACAAAATCTACTTGCGTGGCCTCCTTAGCAACCATGTCACCGTTCAGGAAATTTTCTTGGGGGGTGGTTGGCCGAAACTCGATAGGTAAGACATGGACCATGCTGATTTCCATGTTGTCGAGGACCGAAAGGCCCATCGGGTCGTGATCTTCGTCCTCTGGATTTTTGGGTGAGGTATCGTGTTTATGGATATTAATCGTTTGATCTTCTTCAGTTGTCGCAAGAATACATTCTTGTGGCATGTTCGCCAAAGCTGTTTTGTTCTAAATGTCGATCTCGGGCTCGCTCGACGTTGGGACTTGCTCTTGCTCTTGTGAAACCTTGTGAGTCCGCTTCTGATATGCGATGTGGGCGTCTTTCGTGTCTAGGTAAGCGTCTAATCATGCCATGTGTTCTTTTTCATTGGCCGTAAGGCCGAAGATGGGACACGACCAAGAAAACTTCAAAATGACATTGCAAATACTTGAAATCCTCAATAGAGAAAAGGAGATTAGCAACATCAATATCAGTATATGGGTCTATCTCAATGTTGAGAACTCGGGCCTTGCGTATATGTTGGAACCTAGCCTTCATTCCTGGATTTGTGGTCTTTTGGATGATCTGCTTGGCATTAGAGCACGTTAGTGCTATATCAATAGCCTCTTGGCATGTTTTTGCCAAGCTATACAGGTTATTCGCTGAATGCTTCTTGTGAAACTCCTACATGTATTCCAAAGCTTCACCGAGAAACGACAGGTGGAGATTCCATCAGACTTTAATTAATGGCTCTTGTGGGGGTAATGGAAGGAGTTTGCTCTCGGTTTTCTTCCGGAAGTGCTCGAGGTGAGCTTTCATCATCCCAGGCCCAAGAATGAGTTTGATTCGCTTTTTGGATTCTTCAATTGTGGTTTCAAAATCAAGATCGATCACCTTCTTTCCTTGAAGCAACTCAGCCATGATTGTTGGAGGTTATCGGTTATCTTTGTTACCCACCATTTCTTTCGACTGCTTTTTGTTAACCAAGGTGGCCTGAGCCGCTCGTCAGCGAGCCATACAGTATATTCTTTGGCGTCGACATTTCTATGATTTGGACAACGCAATATATACACCGGTAAAAGAGCTGTAGTTATACCAACGCTGGTCGCACGGCTCGAGTGGCTTGAAGGTTCGCTGGTAATCCTGAGCTGCTAGAGTTACGCGCATAATATTCTTCATTGTAAAATGGTGCGTCGAAATCAAGTTACTATTCTGGGTTTAAGAGTCGAGCCTGTCGAAAACTTTCTAGCGTTGGCCTACACCGAGCACTTTTTGAGATGTTGCAGCTCCAGGTGTTGGTTGTGGTGTTTGAGCTAGGCATGGATTTTCATTTGGCTCAGTTAAGATGATGTTTGATTTACACCAATTACATAAAACCATCAGCGCTTCAGTTTTCTCTATGCTGGAGTTTGACATTGACTCACTACAAACTGGGTTGGAAAAGTATTTAGGTGGCTCATTGGTAGATAGATCAATTTTCAATCATGGCCAAGAGTTCTGCTTAAGGATGAACTGCGTTGGGATGAACTCAGCTTTTCTTTTTCCCTTGTCCCTGGGTAAGTGAGCATTTACCATGCTTACCGTCACCGAAGGGAAATGATCGGCGTCGACGATCATTTATTTTTTGGGAAACTTAAGTTTACCATCGTTGATCCAGCTCTATTTGTCGTATGCTTGTTTGAGTTATGGTACTTATAATACGTCTTTCCTTTCAAATCTTCGGCTTTGGGAATATTATGCCATGGCCGAAGCTTGACGATTTTTGCAAGTAACAACTGGTCAAAGATAACGTCGACCTTGGTGATGTTGAAAATATAGACCTTTAATGTCTTAACGGTGGCTTCCGTAGAGGCCAAGCGATTTTCTGACATCTTTAGAGTTGGCGTGACCTAACGCTTGGTACACGTATGGTTTATCAATGACTATCTTGGCTGCATCTATAATGGCATATTGAGACTCCTCACCTTCGGCTGATGCATTAATTACCGTTGGGTTCTTGTTGATTGTTCCTCGAGTTAGGGACTTCGAGATCTTCTTTTCTCGGAGCAAGTAATCATATTACTTGACCTGTTAAGCCAATTCGTACTTATCTCGAGAATTTACCCCCAATAATTACTTTTTGTACTCTATATCCAGGCCATTTAGGGTAAGCCTAACAAACTCGGCTTCAGGGAGGGGTACTCGGTACCAGTTTCGTGCCGACTTAAATCTTGTAAGATAGTCCATTGGTGACTCGTCAGATGATTAAGCCATCCTGGCCAAAGAAGAGACTGACATTTCCATCCCTAGCCGATAGAATTGCTCATGAAATTTCTCCACTAATTCCTCCCAGCTTTGAATGGAGTTGGGTGAGAGGTTGATGTACCATGCTAATGCTGAGCCGGTCAATGAGAAATTGAACAGTCGTAGTTTAAAAAAGTCATTGTTGACATCTCCACATTGAACGGTGAATCAAGCCACGTGTTCTAATGAGGATAAGGATGATTCTCTAGTGGAAAGGCTGAAGTCTAGAATCTTGAACCCCTTAGGATATTTGAACATTTCTACAAAGGCTGGGTATGGGTGAATGAACTTTGGAAACTTCAGCCCTTTTTTTAAGGCCGAATCAATTATCCTCTGGACTTCGACCATGTCAACAGATGTTGTTTCTTCTCATTGGTCAAATTTGTCCGATTTGCTACTTGATCCACCACTTTTCTCTAAGTCAATCATTTTGAGCCGAGCAGATCCTATCTCGACCTGTATCACTGGCAAGGGGTTATTCTTTAGAAGAGGTTGCTCGAATCGATCGGTGGGTCCAATGTCATGGACTTTACTAACCAGAACTTTGAGCAATCTATTGTGCACAACGCTATTATCACGTATTCTTTAATTCTCAGTTGAACATTTGCTCAAATTGTAGGGATTGCTTTTCAAATCGTCTCCGGAGAAAAGATCTAGATGGTGGATCGAATACCTTATCACAATCCTTCATTAATCATTCAACAAAAATGCCTTTTGTCATTTTGGTGGGGATTTCTACATCACGGGTCTAATTGTCGAGATTAACTTCATTTTCTCGGCATGTTGCACTTGTGGCTTCAGGTGTCATGGTAGCGGAAGGATTATGTGCATGTGGAAAGCCATCTTGTCCTGGGCTTTGGACTGCAGGTGGAAGATTAGTCGTTAACTTACCCATGACTATTTTCTTTTTTATTGACTGTGTTTCAATGGTCATGAACTTCGTAGTTTTAGCATTGGGTCTTACCAGGCATGCCAACATGTTGACTATAAAAACTACTAAGCCTATGTGGTGCGTAAACCGAGTAATTAATAAGCTAACTACATCATTCGATTGTGTGGGAGGCGTGCCAACTCGTTAGTTGGGGAGTAAACAATGTTGATGTGGTGTTGGGGCACTGTTGACTTCTCCATCTTGCGACTACGGTCGAGGAAGGAACATGTCTCAGCTTTCGGGTTCTAGAGTCTGAAGACAAGGCTGCTAGTTCTGCGAAGTTCACAAATCGTCAGCGTCGGGTTCGGTCTCGGTAATTATATTTTTGAGAGTATAAGTACGCCGAACTAGTACCAGACTATATGGACACAAATACTCGAAAGAGATAAATGTCTTCATCATAAATATGGTTCGGCCGTCGAAGTGCCGAACTCTAAAATGTACTTGTGAACTAGAGATGTACTCGGATTAGAATTCCTCATCCCAATCTGATCAGGTTTCGGCCAATCCTAACTCCTATAGGACTTTGAACCAAGCTCTTTAATGAACCAAAATCATTACCTAGTTTTAAGCATCTTCATCTTTAAGACTCATTCTTGTACTAGGGTTCGGCTACATCTCCTTTATCTAAACCAATCTTTCTCGCAACAGGATTCGGCCGACCTTGGATGCATAGCCCATGAAAAAATTCTAGATGAATGTTATTGGGTCGAGAATGATCTCAGCTGGGCCCAAAATATTATTTTGGGCCCAAATAATTAATACAAACGATAATGTGAAATTCCGTCACCAAATTTCACTATGTAAATTTTGTATTTCATAGTGTTGCGACGAGTTTACATTTTAGGCGTATAATTTTTTGAAATTGTAAAAAGATAAAAATGCCCTTGTTCGACATGCGGAGCTTTAAGTGAATATTTTAGATCCTTCAATGTTTTGCTACATCTCTTGACATATTTGGATAGTACGTGTTGCTATGAACGCGTGGGTGCAAACGAAACGAAATTTGAATCTAGAATGAAGATCCTACGAAGCTTGTAAGTCAAGGGGCATTTTGGTTTACCATTAATTGGGCAATTTTTCCTTGTCTTTCCTGGCTTTGGTGTGTGTGGGACCCAAGGACCCAGTCTTATTTTTTCAGATTGTTCTTCATTTCTCTTTGAGTAAATTGTACCAATGGTCCCTTAACTAAAAATACGTTACCATTCATCTATCAACTCATCAAAACGCGCAGCTAGGGTCCTTTTTGTCAACTCCATTAGAACTTCCACCAAAATGAGTCACGTGCTATGCATGTGTGGCTATATCAAGGGCAAATATAAAAAATCAAATACAAAAAATTATATCAATGGTCCCTCAACTTTAATTCAACTGGAGAAACAATCCTTCAACTTTAACTCAATTATAGCAATGGTCATTCCAACATAACTCATTTTGATAGAATTCTGATAGAGTTGACGAAAATGACCACATCTACACGTTTGATAAGTTTAGAGACCAATAGTGATGAATTTTTAGTTGATGGACCATTACTCTAATTTGATTAAAGTTGAGAGGCTATTGTTACAATTTACTCTTTCTCTTTTTTTTCTTGGTCTCTCCATCTCTCTCTCATCTCAGTCTGAAACTCTCTCTCCCATTTCCTTCTCGTGCAACCAAATCATCACCACCACCAAACTTTGCTTGGTTGAACACCAAACAACCATCAAATCCCATCTTCCCCCATATTTCTTTCATTTCCAATTATACAGGGTCTTAGGGTTGTGTTAGAGTGGCAAGGCGGGAGGGGTTTTGGGTATGACCGATGACGAGGGTGGTCGGGAATGACCGAATATGAGAGAGAGGTGTGGTGGTAATTCCGCAGCAAGTTAGGTGGTTGAGGAAGGGTCTGAGGATTTTCCAAGGGGAATGGAAGTTCTTGGTATTTAGAGTTCTTAAAATTTTAATGTTTTTTTTTCAAATGATAAATTTTGTTAGATTAGCCACCTACGGAGTTTGAACTCACATCGTCATGCAAGAATTTAACATCTTTTGGTAAGGGGCCACTTGCTTAAAATTTTAATTATTCAAATATCTTTTTTATTTTTTCGATTGAATTTCTAATTAATTTTAAACATAATAAAGAAATAATTTTTCTTTTTCAAATCCACACTGGCATCACAATAGTGGAGTGAAGTGCCTCACAATGTGTCATGTCAGCACACTAACAAATTTTGTAACGGAATGCAAACGAAATGACGCCATTGATTTGCAAAGCTCAAATTCAGGAATGCAAACTTAGGGACCATCTTTATGCAATGGATTAATTTCAAGGACCATTTGTGATAAAAACCCAAAAAAAATAGACAAACCCACGAGAGAGAAAGAGAGAGAGGGAGAGAGAGAGAGAGAGATATGTGCCCGGGCGTGAGCGTGTCTAGCATGTTACATGTGAAATGTAGCAATTGTTCTTTATGTCCTTATTATTAGATAAAGTTATTAGATTGCTTTTAGTTAAAATGTAAACTTTTGAAGTCCTTTTAATTAGTTTTCCATAAAAGTTTTGCACTCAACACTAAACATGTTCGAAGTTGAACTCGATTATCACTTCAATTATTGAATATTAATTTGGTCACATATCCTGATTTGTCATTGTTTAGGAACATGTTTAACTTAGCATTTAGTTGACGCATTAGCTTTTTGGCTCTATATGTTCATTTCTCTATTTAATTTCTTTATGGACTCGTTTAGTTGGTCGAACTATACTGGTTAATTTAGTCAAATTAATAGACTAATTTGAGCATCTGAGAATTTTGACTAGATGTATCAAGTTAGAATTCCCTCGGTAGAAAAGTGGGTGATGGATTGGCCCTTTCACTCAGTGGATCTTCATCTCTTTGGCAAACACTAAGAAAAATTATTAGGACCTTGAAGATCAAAGAATTTCAGAG
Source organism: Malus baccata (assembly GCA_006547085.1). Classification (NCBI taxonomy): domain Eukaryota; kingdom Viridiplantae; phylum Streptophyta; class Magnoliopsida; order Rosales; family Rosaceae; genus Malus; species Malus baccata. Next base: position 554,356 of record VIEB01000138.1, read on the forward strand.
AGAACAATGAAGGAGAAGAAGATTATATTCAAAGCTTTGAGAAAATGTATTTAACCAAACTTATAGAAATGATAGCTATACAGTTCTTTATATAGCTATATATCTCAATTACAACAATACCCCTCTAACAATACTAACATACTTAAACACTAGAATAATGCCATGTGACATTTCTGTTATTTTTGTTATATCAGTTATTACTCCCCCCCTCAAACTAAACTTGGAGTATCCAAGTAAAGTTTGAACTAGCTAGGCTTTTGAAACTGATCTAGAGCTTCGAGATTGAGTTGTCTGCAATGCTTCAAGAACATTCGACTATGCAATCCTTTTGTAAAAACATCTACAATCTGTTCTTTAGTGGGTATATATTGAACAATTAAGTCCTCTTTCTATACTCTTTCTTGAACAAAATGGTAATCCGTGTCAAGATGCTTGATTTTTTAATGAAAGATAGAATTTGAGCTTAAAGCTAATGCACTTAAGTTGTCAGAGTGAAGTAATGGAGGAACTAAAATCACTTGATGCATATCTTTAAACAGAGATCGAATCCAACATAAATCTACTGCAGAATGTGCTAAGGCCTTGTACTCAGCTTCTGTTGAACTTCGAGATACGGTAGACTACTTTTTAGACTGCCATGAGATTGGATTATTGATAGGGATTTTACAATACACACAAACGGGCTAAAAACTCCTATAATACTTGCAAGAATGACAAGGTTATTGTAGTATAAACAGATCTCGCAAGGTCGTTCTCTACATGGATTATTAAATAAATCAAAGCAAATCAAATTCCAGTTAATTGTTGTAAAGCAGAAAGTTGAGATGATTGATTTTATAACATACTTAAATTAAAAATAAATTTAATTAATAAAAGTAAACTAACCTGCAAGATGAAGAAAAAGAAAATAGTTTTGGAGAAATTAAATTAAAAAAAACACTATGGATCCGCCGTCAACATAGAGCGTATATCAAACATGCACACCGTCTGTGGTATTCAGATCAAATCTAAACATGCATGACTCATTAGTTCTGTGAAACCTTTTGAAAAACCATGCAACCCTTATGACGTGGTATTCATCCTAAGTGGACTTGCACATATTAATCACAAGAAGCCTTCGTCAATTTCAGGACCGACCTCCGACCAAAATTGCATCAAATTACTTTTCTAAATATCCTAATGGTGATCAAGTATCAAGATAATTAGATAGTTTAAATCAGTGATTAACAACTCGAAAACGTGCATGCATATAATCATAAGCAAATTGAAGAGAAACTACATATTATTGCTAAGGTGTGTGGCCTCACCCTAAACCCTAGCAAAAGGAATTAGTTACGCATATTCATAATTGAAATCATAGAAAATATTATTAAGAATAAAAGGAATGAAAACACCTTAAAGTAGAAAATCTCCAAGAACCCTAAAAATTACTCTCTGTCTTCAAAGTTGCATAAAAGAAAAGCGTAGAGAAAAACTAAGGACAACAAAAGCCTTAAAATCCCCTCTAGCTATAGCACAAACCCTAAAATGTAGTCTTTTTCTCCAATTAGGAAACTAAACAATAAAATAAAATAAGTTAGAAAATAGAGTCCTAATTAAGCTAGGAGAATCTGCACATAAACTTAGATCCGGCAGTTTCTGACACGACACGAAAATGACACGAAAATAACGGGTTTTGGGTCAACACGATAACTTATTGGGTCATTATCGGGTGTACACGCGGGTAGCACGTGGGTAACATGAGGGTATCCCATTTTGACCCGTTAAGAAAAAAAATTATTTTGATAATTTAAAGTTTTAATTACTAAAAGATTTATTATAAAATACAATAGCCATATTAATATATACAATATATTCTATATTAAATATATAGTTTTGTATTATTATTCTATATAAGTTTAAAAAAAAAAAGGTTTTAGTCATTATTTATTTTTATTATGAGAGTTCCTTATTATCATTATTATGATAAATTTTACTTAGCATGTTGTTGTCCAAAATTAAAATAAACTAATATAGTATTTGTATAGGTAAGAACTAAGAAGACATACATATAAGTATGAAAAATGTGAAAGAATATATAAACACTTGTGATTCATCGTTATTCCTTCACGAGTAGATAATGGTTACACTTACATTATCGTTTAGAATTTTTAAAATCCTCCAAACCTTCATGAATAATGTTTTTTATTTGAAGGCAGAATTAATAATAATTATTGTAGAAGTGTAAAAAAATGTTAAAAAAATATACAATCACTCATAGTGACAAACTTTACAACTTTCATGAAGGGATCAGCTTTGAAATCCAACACTGTAATTCATAAACCTTAAATTTATATTTAACCGTCAATTGCCATTTACATTTTATTCTTCTTACTGAATTTCATTTTTAAAATTTTCTTTTTTGAAAACATGATCATGTGGCGGATGTAAGAAGATGAATGGTTTAGATCTTTGATATCACGTTTCAATATTTACAATTAACTGATATATGAGTCGATGTCATATAGTTTGTAGAAACTTTATAAACATCAAGCAATATTTTCATTAATCGTAAAATTCTAAATATAATATCAACGATCCAAACCATTCATCTTCCTGCATCCTCTAATAGATCAAGTTTTCAAAAAACAAAATCTGAAAAAAAAAAAACAAAATTTGATGAGAATAATGAAGTGTAAATGTAAACAACAATCAATGATTAAATTTTGATCTATGATTTATATGATATTGAGTTGTCTCAGATTCCATCCAAATTGTGTAACAAGAGCTAAGACAATTCTGACAGAAGTGTGTCTCACAACAGGACTAAAGGTCTTAAAATAATCCAAGCCCTGTTCTTGAGTGAAGCCCTGAGCTACTAACATAGCCTTGTATCTTGATATTGAACCATTAAGATGTTTCTTGACTTTATACACCTATTTACTCCCTATAATGGTCATGTGGGATGGGGGTGGGACCAACTCCCATATCCCTTGTGTCTTCAATGCATCATACTTCTCTTGCATAGCCGACTGCCACTCAGCTTTAGAAGATGCAGCTTTAAATGTCTTAGGTGCTTCAACTTCTGTAATATCAGCTTGAAAGGAAAACCCACCACATAATGTGCCAGAACTGACACTAGAACAACAATCATTGAAGGTAATATCCAGAATTTTGAGTGAACTTAACTCAGGTAAAGGCTAGATAGGCTGCATAGTTCTTGCAATTGCACCTGTTTGCAGCCTTGTCTGAATAGCATGTGGTCTTTGTTGTTGAATAGAAGATGCAGAAAAATCATTAGTAGAAGATATTTCAAAAATAGGCAATATTACCTGGAGTTGTGCTGGATCTAGGACAAGAAGCAAAGGAGGTGTATCACGAGTTGGAGAAAGAGTATAATCATGATTTTCTGTTGATAAAACCCTAGAACTTTGACTCTATGGTGTGTTATTGACATGAGTGCCAAAACTAGACAATGATGTCCTAACCATTGATGAATCAGTCAATACATGATGTCTTATAGATATATGATCATTTTCGTAAGTAGATCTTGTATGACTTGTTGGAATTGGAAAAAGGTATAATCACAGAAGGAGAAGTGCATGGTGTCTTCACAACCTGATCCCTTTTCTGAGACAGTTCCAATTTTGCAGGAAAAATTGACTCTTCAAAGACAACATGTCTAGATATAATACATTTCCTAGACTGTATATCATAACAAATAACTCCCTTATACCCCACTGCAAAGCCTAGGAAAATACACATCTTTGATCTTAATTGCAACTTATAATTATTGTAGGGTCTGATCCAAGGAAACACTGCTGATCCAAAAATTCTTAAAGACTGTAATTCAAGTACCTAGTTATATATATTGACATCTTGTTGATCAGAAAAACTGCATGAGCACATGCAAAATACCAGAACTCACTATTTAACCCAGCAACATGTAATAAAGTGAGTGTAGTGTCTATAATATGTCTATGCTTCATCTCAGAGATTCCATTATGTTGAGGAGTATAAGGACATGAGATAAATTGCTTAATACCCTTTGTAGCCAGAAAAGATGTAAATATCTTGCTAATATATTCACCTCCACCATCTGTTTGTAATCTTTTAATTGAAATCCCAAATTGAGTTTGAATAAAGGTGTAGAGCTTACAAAAATTTCATACACATCAGACTTATTACACATGAGAAATATCCAAGTAAATCTTGTATATACATCAACGAAAGGTACATAATATCTGTATCTTTCTAAGGATTTTATATGAGTTGGACCCTAGACATCAGTATGAACTTTCTCAAAATGAACCAACCATTTGTCATTTCTAACAGGAAAAGGTATCTTAGGCATTTCCCCTTGAATACAAGAAATACAAGTAGTATTTGCATCATCTAATTTGTGTACAACCCTAGACTATTTCAACATATTAATCATAGTATCATGGGCAAGATGTCCCAACCTTTGATGTCATATACTTGACCATTTATCCCACATAAGCAATTGGATCATTTGTAGTAGACTGCAACCCTTTTGATGTATGTAACACGGGTATCTGGAATAGCTCTTCTTGTTTACTCTTTCCGTGATACACAACCTCCCTTGTCTTCTTGTCCTGCACAAAAAATTCACATTCATCACAGATAAACCAACTATTATTAGCTACACATAATTGCTTAATTAACAGAAAAAAGACTTCTGGCAATATTTGGAACATGAAGAACTTTGCTAAGAATGAGTGAATGATTGTTTGTTTGAATTGAAGTGGAACCAATATTTGACACTCAATAGCAATAGTTGTTCTTGTTTTTGTATTGCCTGACCATGAACCAGTTTCATTCTGTGCTTGTTTTGGTCCTATAGAATAGGAGTTGTTGCCATTGTTATATCCCCTGCCTCTTAAGTTGTTTCCCCTATAATTGCTGTTGTTATTCCTGTATTGATTACCTTTGTTGAAACTGTAACCAAAATTCAGAGATTTGAATCCTTGTTGATGTCCAGAACTAGACTGTCCTACAAACCCATACCCATACACTTCAGGATGTAGCATAGGTTAAGGCACAATAGAACTTTGATGAGATAGATTATATGGTTGTTGAATGATAGTACCCCCTGTAGTAGAAGGTATGTGATCATGACTCTAAGAATTGGATAAGGATGCACCATTTGAAGATCCATATTCCATTGCTTTATTTGTTAAAGTAGCAAGTAACAAATTGATAAGAGCTAAATCAGTTGACTCCCATTCAAGAAACTCTACAAAAATTTCATTTATGATACCAGTTTCTGAACTTACTACAAATTTTGATGGACACATAATTGTACCATCAAAATGGCGAAAAAGTTTATACCCTTTATGAACAGACTGAAATTGAAATGCCCATTTGGCAAAGTTGTCATCCCTAAGTTTGATAGTCAACATAGCCAACAAATTCTCTATCTTGAATGAAGAAGACGCCATCAAGATGAATACAACCAATACAATGCACAACCAACTACACTAATCATAGGGAGGAATACTCCAAGAAAAATACAATCTTGAGAGAATGACACTCCAAGATTCACAGAAAGAATGATACTTTTTGCCTTCGCAATACTTCAAGGAAAAAATACAATCTTGAGAGAATGATACTCCAAGATTCACATAAAGAATGATACTTTCTACCTTCGCATCCACAAATCTTAATCTTTAACAAACAGACCCAACTCTTAGAGAATGACACTCCAAGATATACACTTTCTGCCTTTGCGTTCACAAATCTTAACCTTCAACTAAGAAACCCAACTCCTGGAGAATGACACTCTAAGATATACCGAAAGAATGACATTTTCCAATATCAACACATCAAAGTTCGCACCTAGAAAAAAATTCCCAAATCTTATACTTTCTATAAGCCAAGAATTTAAGAAAATCACAACTGCAGCAATCACAAACACTACAGAATCATTAACAAATATGAATTCACCTACTTTTCAGCACAAACTTCCCTCAAATCTTCGAACTGCGTAACTTCATATGAAAAACCCATTTCTCAGACCTTCGAACTTCCAACCCAAGCATCTAACAAGCCAGCATAAAACATCTTCTAGATCGGAAATGGCGACGAGCGAGTACCGACGATGATACCATATTAGGACCTTGAAGATCAAAGAATTTCATAGAGAACAATGAAGGAGAAGAAGATTATATTTAAAGCTTTGAGAAAATGTATTTAACCAAACTTACAGAAATGATAGCTATACAGTTCTTTATATAGCTATATATCTCAATTACAACAATAACCCCTTTAACAATACTTAGGGGTGAGCACTTAGAACCGAAAACCAAAACCGAAACCAAAACATGAACCAAATCGAACCGCACCAAACGGTTTGGTTTTGTGGTTTTGGAACGGTTTTGGTTTTGAAACCGAACCGCAACATAGAAAACGGTTTGGTTTCTGTTATGGCTTTTGAAAACCGCACCAAAAATGAACGCACCGCAAATATTAATAAACATTTAATTAAATGTCCATATTAAATTTCATGTTTTAATTGGTTGTTTGTTAGAATCTATGCACTTAGTATGGACTCAACCACACTAGAATATCATCATTCATCACTTTATTTTGTTCATTAACTTGAAGGACCTTTGTTATTTTATACCATCACACACACACACACACACATATACGTACAAGGGTGGACTAATCTTGTTATCAAGAGTTGAACAATGATCTAATGAAGTCCACTCATTTAAAGCATGATATCACATATTCTAGTATGAAAGTTTCGCTCACATTTAATGAATTCAAAGTTATTCAACTTGTTTAATGTTATACCTTGTACGGGACATGTACACCCTTTTGTTGCACAAACATGTTTTAACATCACAACTCCATGCAACATGCTAACTGTTTATATAACAAATGTCTTTTTCCTATTACTACTGGGAAATGCTTATTAATATGTTAAATTGCAAATTGTACATTTTTTCTTAAAAACCAAACCGAAACCATTGAAACCGCACCGAACCAAACCAAACAGTTTGGTTTCATTTCGGTTTTGACTTCAAAGCCGCATCGAACCGAACCGCAAAAAATTTCGGTTTCGATTTCGGTTTCACTCAAAACCGCACCGAACCAAAACCGTGCCTACCCCTTATACTTAACCACTAGAATAATGCCATGTGGCATTTCTGTTATTTTTGTTATATCAGTTATTAAAAATATCCTCAGAGGTCCTTTGAATGTCATGATATAACATGGCCATATGAAACATCGTTCATGACCAATTCGTAATAAGAACCCGAAATCTTTGAGGTTTCTTCCCATTCGAAACATAAGCGAATGCATCTTAAAAACTCAAATTTCATTTAGTGAATTATATCTCAGCAATGTCAGAGTCAATGAGAAACTACAAAGATTGTAAGAAAATGCAAATCTTTACCACAACATAAACAAAGGGGAACATGACGAGCCGCTGTTCAAAACGTTTTTAGCTTGCAACATCTTATACAAGTACAACCGAGGCCACCGGGGAAGCCATTAGTCACCCATTCAAATAGTTACAGACACATGCATAAATATTTATACATCTCTCTTCTTTCACTGCTTGTTTGTTGTTTGTAAAAGGTACATCCCCAGGCCTAGTGTACATCTGGCTTCAGTTCAGTTGCTGACTTGGGGTGTGCATGGGACTTCTCAATTAACAACTCAATTCTCTATTAGGAAGATGAGTTGTATCAGAAAATAAATATATGAAGATAGATGATTAAATAATTTGAAGTTTGCAAATCATTAATTAAGCAGCTATTGAGTTGAAATCATTTTATTTTTGTCCGCTCCACATAGAAAAATAAAATAAAGGGAAAGAGAAGATACCTTCACATATTTATTGACTTCGTCAAGTTTATTAAGTAACAAATCCCCAGGTACTATGCCTCTGCGTTCTATTGAAGTATAGCGTGGTGATGCTGACATCTGCGCATTATGGGCAAAAACATGTTTAATCAATACACCATCGACCTACTTTACAAAATTGGACTGGGATTGTGAATTGAGCACGTTGCCAATAAAAATAGAACTGAAACAAGTTTGACAAAGACGGAAAAAAATTCTACTTATGCAGTAGTTTCATCAACATATACCTTTAAGCTTTTAGATGACGATCTCAAAACAAGAGGTCCCTCGATCAATGATCCAGTATGAGTCATGCTTTCCCCTTCAGCAGTTACGGCAGTAGGCTTCCAACTTACACCACTTTCTTGTATGGCTTTTGAAATTCAACAACAAACACCCAATTTATATTTTACCATGACGAGTTTCTCAATGGTGTAAGCCTAAACAATAGTGAGCCACCAAAACACATATCCACAAAGAATCTGATTAATTTTGCTAATTAATCAAAACACAACTCAAAGGTAGTTTTAGTCACCTTCCTCAAACCACTAGGGTTAGAAACACCTTGAATCTGTAGTCATCTACGGCTGCGGCTTTTCCACACGCTATACTTTCAATTCTAAAGGTATGAATTCTATACCTTGACTGCAAGCAACCTATACATAACGCAACAGAATATACAATTAGTCTTTAAACTTTCACTTGTTCTGGCTATGTCATGTAGTTTTGTTAACCCAAAAGAATATTGATATCAAATTATAATCAACGTGATAATGTGGAGATGTATGATGAAAAGTTCCAACCCAATGCAAGTTTCAATCCATTACAGTTCACGTTATCAAACTTTTATACGGTGTCAGGCATTGAGGGACCTTGTGCGCTCTAGAATTCTACTTCTAGTTGTGGTAACTTCATTTATTTCTGCATTAAATATCCATTATGTGCTTAATAAACTTGGTTTTGCATGCAAAATCCTTATCCGCCACCTTTTTTAGGACTACTTACTCCTTGCATCTATGTTGTTATGGAGAAATTTTTCTAAGTACTTGGTGATAACAGAAACAAATGATTTCAAGAAAATGAAGATCAAAGAATTCAAGGAAGCTTGAGAGAGAGAGAGATTAGAGAGAAAGAAAGAAGATAAGCAGTAGAAAAGAGATAGCAAACTGTATTGAATGAATAGCAAACGTTTTACAACAGCTTTTATAATACCACATTTCTAACTAATTTGCCTATATGGCAATCCTATACATTTTTCCTTATTACATTCTAACCAATCAGTAATTAACACCTGTATTTCAGTTATTACCCCCCTATCGCAGCTAGAGAGACCAAGGCTGAGATTGATGCAGTGCTTAACAAACACAAGACTATGAAGTCCTTTAGTAAGAATATCTACAACTAGATTATCTGTGGAGATATAGTGAACCATGATATCTTTCTTTTGCACCCGTTCTCGAATGAAATGATAATCAGTGTCAAGGTATTTAATTCTAGAATGGAAGACAAGATTTGTGCTAAGGGACAATGATGAGATATTATCACAGTGCAAATTAGGGGGAGCATGTAGGAACTGATTGAGATCTTTCATTAATGACCTTATCCAACACACATCAGCTGTGCAATAAGCAAGAGCTTTATATTCAGCTTCTGTTGAACTTCGAGACACAGATGACTGCTTCTTTGACTGCCACGAAATGGGATCAGAACCAAGAAAGACTACATATCCGGTAATTGACCTCCCTGTATTAATATCAAATGCCCAATCAACATCTGAATATGCTGATATGTGAATATCAGCATCTGAATGATATGTAATTCCACACTGTAGGGTCCCCTGAAGATATCTTAGTATCATTTTGACTAAGAACATGTGTGCATTAGTTGGATGTGTCATATATTGACACACAATATTCACGTAGTGAGCTATATCAGGCCTAATGAAGGTCAGTTATTGAAGTACTCCAACAATACTTCTGTAAACACTCAGATCAGTCAAAGATTAGCCCTCAGATATGAGTAACTGAGTATGAGGCTTTAAAGGTGTTGGTGCATGCCTACAATTCTCCATTCCTACTCTTTTTATAAGTTCTTTTGCATATTTGGTATGACTAATAAACATATCTCCATTGTTTTTGTACTTAATGTGCAACCCTAAGAAGTAAGTCAGCTTTCCCATGTCTTTTAAATCTAATATCTCACTGAGAGCAGTAATTACAACTTGGATTTTGGTGATATTCGAACTTGTAAGTATTATATCATCTACATATAGGAGTAGAATGATAATATCTTTGCCATCTGTCTTAATAAAGAGACTTGTGTCAGCCTGAGAAACTGTGAACCCTAGAGATGGTAACAAACCTGTGAATTTAACATTCCAGGCTTGTGGAGCCTGTTTGAGTCCATACAACAATTTAACAAGTTTGTAGACATGGTTTGGAGCTCTGGAATCTACAAAACCTTGTGGTTGCTTCATGTATATTTCTTCCTATAATTCACCATGTAGGAATGCATTCTTGATGTCGAGTTGTCTAAGTTCCCATTTGTAACTTGTAGCAAATGCAAGGATTAGCCTCACTGTAGTGTGCTGGACCACGGGACTAAATGTCTCAGAGTAATCTAGACCGTGTTCTTGTGTATAACCTTGAGCCACCAAACGTGCCTTGTACCTAGATATACTACCATCAGGATTCTTCTTCAATTTATATACCTATTTACTCCCAATAATAGCTCTGTTATGAGGAAGAGGTACAAGAATCCAAGTTCCTTGCCCTTCAAAAACATCAAACTCATCTTGCATAGCTTGTTGCCAATTTGAATTTGTAGCTGCTACTTTAAAATTCTTTGGTTCTTCATAATCAACACTTTCAGCCAGAAGAGAAAATCCATTATAACATAGAGAATCATCATCAATTTCCAAATATTGTAGTTCAGGTAAGCTAGCATACAAAGTAGCAGAATCTCTTCTCTCAATTGCTACAGTTTGAATTCTTGTTGTCATAGAATGAGTTCTAACATTATCAGTAGGAATAGAACTAGAGGATTGATTCCAATCACGCACAGAGATAGGAAGTAATACCTGAAGTTGTGCTAGATTTAGGACCTCGTACCAAGGGTTGATTGAGATCTTGTATAGGAGTAGACTAATATGAACTTAATGACTTAGATTCCTGTATTTCATATTCCTATCTTTGTGATATAGGCTGTGATGTATCAGTAGACTCAGGCACTTCAATATGTTGTTGCAATGAAGTAGTATTAGTCGTAGATTGAACTTGTTCTGTGGATTTTCTGTCATGTTCACTTGGATCTCTTAATTGAACTATAATTGGAGTGGAACTAACTGAGTGTGGTACACATCCACTACTTGACAACACTGAAGGTTTACACGTTGCAGGAAACACAGACTTATCATGTACTACAACCCTAGATAAGATCAATTTCTAAGTTTGTAAGTTGTAACAAATAACCCCTTTATATCCTGAAGCATAACCTAAGAATATACACATTGAGGTTCTAGCTTGGAATTTACTGTCCTTATAATGTCTCAAGTATGGAAACACAACTGAGCCATATATTTTCAAATCCTGCAAAGATGGATGCTTATCATATAAACAGAAATAAGGTAAGTTCATTTGTAATGACGTAGAAGCCATTATGTTGATTAGATACACAACATGTACACAAGACAGATACCAAAACTCATGTGATAACCCAACATCATTCATCAAAGTTATTGTTGTTTCAACTACATGCTTATGTCTTCTTTCAACCAAGCCATTTTGTTGTGGAGTGTATAGACATGAAATCCTATGAACCATTCCTTTTGACTGCATAAATTCTTTGAACAAATTACTCACAAACCCACCACCCTCATCTGATTGCAAACATTTTATCTGTGCTCTAAACTGAACCTCAATATACTTGTAAAACTTGACAAATATCGAAAACACTTCTGATTTATTATATAGTGGGAAAATCCACATGTATCTTGTATAATCATCAACAAATACAACATAGAATCTCTACCCTTCTATAGACTTGATTGAAAAGGGTCCCCAAACATCTGAATGGATTCTATCCAAAGGTAAGATACATCTAGAAGATTCATTATCAAAAGGTTTTCGAGTAATCTTCCCATGAATACAATATGTGCACATTTTATGCTTATTATCTATAGAGACTGGAATATGAGACTTAGCTAACATAATTGCCATGACTTCATTTGTAAGATGGCCTAGCAGTTGATGCCCGAGAGAATACTTTATCAACTTTCCAATAAAAGCACTCGGAACTGTCCATGATGACACAGGAATCTGAAACAACTCTTGAAGTCTACTCTTTCCTTTGTACAAGATCTCCCTTGTCACCTTGTCATGCACAAAGAAATTTATGTCATCATGGATAAACCAACATCTGTTATCTTTACACAATTGCTTTACAGACATTAGATTCACAGCAAGAGATGGAACATCTAACACATTTTTCATTATAATAGAGTGAGAAGGTGTTTTAATAATTGTAGAACCAGTATTTTGAATTGGCAAACCTTGACCATTGCCAATTTTAATTTTCTCTAAACCTTCATAAGGAGAAACTTGATGTAAGCTAGCAAGATCAAATGTCATGTGGTGTGATGCTCTTGTGTCCACAGTCCAATTTGCAACATTGGAATATGATGTTGAACCTTGAACATTCATCCCTTGCATTGTAGGTTGTACTTAATATGAAATATCAGGTATTGGTATATTCTATTAAGCATTCATACCTTGCACTGCAAGTGGATACAACTGATATAAATAATGTGCAACAAAATTCTAAGGTTGTTGAACAAAACCCTGTGATTGAGGAATCTCATAAGGTTGACCAGGAAATGTAGGTGCAAGAGAAGCAGGAGGTCCAGAGGGTTGGTAGAAGTAATTTCCCCTATGATAGCATTCCAGTGCACTATGTCCCCTTTTACCACAAATCTGACATTCAGTATTAAAATGTGGGGAAGTACTCTAAGCAGTTCTGTAAAAACAGTTAGGAGCAGTGTGCCCCCTTCTCTAACAGATTTGACATTATGGATGTAAAGTAGTTGTTGACTTAGTGTTTCCATTCCAACCATTATTGTTCCTGCAATTAGACCATTTTCCGTTGAATCCTGGTCTGTAATTAATATTTCCCCCTGACTGTCCTCCATTGTTAAACCTTTGTTGATTTCCATGAAACTGTGCTGAAGATTGATATTGCCTTAAGTTGTCTTATGGATATTGCTCCATATTACCAACAAAACCACCACCTGAGCCACAAGAACTCTAATCTGGAAAATAAGCAGATTGCCCCATTTGAGACTGTGGAAATAATGACATTTGTTGTGGTAAATGAGTAGTTATAATAACACCTCTTGTACTTGATGGCTCATTTGCAGAAGAATTTGAACTGGATGCACCACTGTTATACATAGAACAACTTGAACCACCATTATTTCCTTGCATATACAGAGCAGCCATATTTTGAGTCAATGAATTCATCATCACATCATTTTCCCTTTCAGCTCCAATTAATAATGCCCTAAACTCCTTCATAGTGACATTAGAGTCTCTCGCAAGTATAACAGTCCTAATAGTTGCATATTCTTTAGGTAATCCAGCAAGAGCAACAATCATCACATCATTATCTGATACATATTCCTCAGCAGCCATCAACTGATCCCTTATTGACTTAATCTTTAACAAGTATTTATCCATTGAATCCCTACCTTTCTAAACTATATGTAATTCCGTTTTCAAATGATTAACACCCGTTTTAGACACGGATGCATACCTTTCTTCAAGATTTGTCCAAGCTTCAGCAACAGTCTTACACCCCATAACATACTCTATAACATCATCAGTCAGCATTGCTATCAACAAACTTAATAGTGACAAATTTGTGGTCTCCTAATCTTGAAAGGTAACAGTTAGTTCTTAGGTTACCCCGGTTTCTACACTAACCATAAATTTCGATGGACAAGGGGTAGAGCCATCAAAATGATCGAACAATTTGTACCCTTTTAACACAGACTTGAATTGAAAATACCATTTGGCGTAATTGTGCTCACCAAGTCGAATCTTCAACATATCCAACAATCCTTCAATTTTCACAGACGAGGTCATATCTATTATATATTTCAAGAATTAACCTTTTAACAAATCTTTGAATCCTGACAATTTTCTTGAATCAAACTTCTAACTAAATCAGACTTCTCGAATCAACGGCATTGGCCTTCACATTCCTTCTTAGCATAGAGTAATGGCATTGGCCTTCAAATCTTCATATACAAACTACTATCTTTGCAAATACAAACTATTAACCAAATTACCAACCACAATCTACACAAACAGACCAAAATTGCCAAAAACATTTCAAGAAAAATCAATGTATTGAAGCTCTGTAAAATTTCTGCTAATTCCACCTTGATTGCATATAGAAATCCCCAAATTGCAAAAAAAAAAAAATAAAAAAATAAAAAAATTCCCAAAATCACCAGAAAAATCTGCAAACCATCATACTTCCATCAATGATTCTGACGAGCACCGACCCACACATGATCTTAGGCTCCTGATACCATGATAACAGAAACAAATGATTTAAAGAAAATGAAGATCAAAGAATTCAAGGAAGCTTAAGAGAGAGAAAGTAGAGAGAGAAAAAAAAGATAAGCAGCGGAAAAGAGATAGCTAACTATATTGAATGAATAGCAAACATTTTACAACAGCTTTTATAATACCACATTTCTAACTAAATTGCCTATGTGGCAATCATCTACATTTCTCCTTATTACATTCTAACCAATCAGTAATTAGCACCTGTATTTCAGTTATTACATATGCTGACATGGAGTTCCACCAATAATTACTTAACACCTTTATATTTTTATTCTTTTAAATTGAAAAAAATGCAATCTGTTTCAAAATTACCTAAAAAAATAAAAAATCAGAAACTCTACTACTGTCAATCTTGCGACATCGATCAACCACCCAGTGCACCCACCTCCATCACCGGTCGACGATTTTACTAGCTTCATCCATCTCTTCTCTCTTCGACTTTCTCCTTTTTTATTTCCACTTTTTCTCTCCACTCTTACTTCTACATGAACCCATAAATTGTTGGCGACGACACCAACTTAGATCTAGTTGCCAAACCTGATATCACTAACATTCTTTGTGTTCTTTTTCTGGTGCAGAAGAAATAAAAAGGGGAGAGAGAGAGAGAGAGAGAGGTGAGCGGATGGTGGATGGTGGATGGGCGGGGAGGGGATGGGCGTGACGGGGGATGGAAGAATCTCATCCTCTTTCTTTCTTTTTTTAATTATTTTTTGAAAATAAATATAGGGATAAAATGAGTATTTTAATAAAATCATTAACCCTAACTGTTATTTAAAGAGTACTGGTACAGGTGTCAAACATTTATTAGTGGAGAACTCCATGTAAGTGTATGTGCCGGATACCTAGAAAAAATTCTCCTTGTTATTCAGCTTTAGAAATATACTAGTTTCATGCTATAACACTAATGACTTGAAACAAAATTATATGAATTCCAATCGCAAACTAACATCAACGAATACAACGATTAATCATGCAATACATGCAGGCATATGAATCAACGGAAGTAGGTTATCGAGGATAATTCAAGTTGTTCTTGAACTGAGAGCCACCGCCGCCGCCGTTTCTTTCAATCTCTTCCTTTGGTGTAAAGGTTGTTTCTTAGGTGGAGTCTACAGAGTCATCTGATTGTGTTGCGGTTCTAGTGCTAGCGAAGATGAGTGGGGAAACCATGTCTTCGCCGTTCGAGTTTAGGTCGGCATCTCTTGAACCGTCTCGCGCAGGAAAGCATGTCAGATCAACCGATGGCCTTGGTTTGGCTGCTGAGAAGGACTTGGGTAAGCTTTCAATTGACCCAAAGATGAGTTTCAGGGATAAGCCGATGAAGTCAACTAGGAAATTGGGATTTGTGGTGGTTCCTGAATTAGATAAGGAGTCAAAGCTTTCTGACGAAGCTGTTGCCTTTTCCAGAGGTGAAAAAGGTCGTGTTCTATTCTCTGAGAAGGCTACTGGAAATTTTTGCACAAAATGGAATGGTGTTCTGATTATTAAGCTATTGGGTAGATCCCATTCCGATAACGTTTTACATACCAGACTAAATCAAAAGTGGAGGCTCAAAGGAGATTTGCAACTCATTGACTTGGATAATGATTACTATTTGTGAAATTTGACTTGGAGGAGGATTATATGTTTGTCTTAACTAGAGGTCCTTGGATTATTGCGGGTCAATATTTGATAATTCAAATGTGGAGGCCTGATTTCATTCCATTTGTTGAAGTTGTGAAACGAATGGCAGTGTGGGTTAGAATTTGCGGAGTTCCAATTGAATATTTTAATGTATGGGTTATGAGGAAAATTGGTGGTGTGTTGAGGAAGTTGTTGAAAATTGATATCAATACTAATTCTCATGCCAGATGTAAATTTGCAAGAATTTGTGCGGAGATTGATCTTACAAATCCATTAGAGGCTTTCGTTCAAATCAATAATAGTTGGTACAATTTGAAATACGAGGGTATGCGGGAAATCTGCTTTATTTGTGGCCACTATGGTCATAAGAGAGAAAGTTGTACTTGGAGTGTTGATTCTGGGGCTGAGAAACAAAATGTTGTTGATTCTAATAATGATGTTGAGAAACAAAATGTTGTTGATTCTAATCATGATGCTAACACTACCATGGAACAAGATGAGATTGTCAAGGAAGTTCCGATTGAGAATTCTGCCATTCTTGGGTCTTGGATGCAAGTTAAGCCAAAGGGTAGACCAAGGAAGGCAAACACTAAGGAAGAAGTCTCAACTACTGCCGAGAAAAATGGTGGTTCCAGATTTGATATTTTGAATGTACAACCTGAAAATTCGGACGATACAGGTCCATTCACTCTAATATTGGTGGACATGTTGTCAGCACTCACAAAGTTACAGCGGAGAGAAAAATTTGGGCTAATAAGAAGAATAATGGTTCAAAGTCTAGGGATGCGTTTCCTGATATTTCCAATGGTTCTAGCTTGAAAATGAGAGAATTTAAGGCTTCTTCTAATGTGGTAAGGCCCGCTGGTAGTTCTGTCATGAGTGGAAAGGGTTCTATGCTTAATAATTCAATTGGTAGCCCCATTTCAAGTGTGCATCCTTTTAAAACTCCTCAGCATTTCAAAACTGATATCTACTACGGTCCTAATATGACTAAAGGAACATGTATCTTTGGTTATGTACCTCCTGATATTCATGATCAGGATGTAGGCCTAGACCAGAGAGATATGGGAGCTAGTGAGGGTAAGGTTGATAAGGATCTGGCTTCTCTGCCCTCCCACTTCCCATACACTCTCATTCCCTCCTATTTGTGCAGTCACGGTTAAGCCACGTCAACATTTTATATTACTATTGCTTTTTGTCTTATTATCTTTATAAAAAAATCAATATAAAATGTTAATGTGGCTTAACCATGACAACACAAAATATGAGAGGATGGGAGTGTATGGGAAGTGGGAGGGTAGAGAAGCTGGGTCCGGTTGATAATTACCTTCATCATACCCAATCAATTGTTGGGATTGGTGAAGGTAAAGTTGATGATAAGTGCAATATTGTCGTCGCTGATGAGATGATTGCCTCTTCTGTGGAGGAATGTTCTATGGACTCTTAAGTTCTGATTTAGTCACTAATCTTCTCTCCCATTATTTTTAATGTTTTTTTTAGTATGGAATGTTAGATGGGCTGGCAAAGAGAATTTTGTCAGTACTGCAATTGATTTAGTTAAGCATAACAATGTTGATGTCTTAGTTGTGGTTGAGCCCAAAATTAGTTATAACAAAGCTGCTGAGGTAATCAAACAATTGAAATTTTCTAATTTTGTTGTCTCCGAAGCTATGGGTTTTTTCTGGTGGTATTTGGGTTCTTTGGAATGACTCAAGAGTTTCTCTAACTCATATCCTTGTAACTGATCAAGTTATTTCCATGTTTGTTGATGGCTATGGTGTTGACTCCTGGATTTTCTCATTGTGTATGGTAGTTCAGATATCTTTAAAAGGCAATACTTATGGAAAACATTAGATCTTATATATGCTAATTCTACTTTGCCTTGCCTCGTGGCTGGAGATTTCAATTGTGTTCTCTCTGCAGATAAAAGATATGGAGGGCAATTTGTAACCAAACAGATTTTTGTTGTTGGTTTGATAAAGCTGGTGTGATTGATATGGGTTTTATGGGCAATAAGTACACTTGGGTAAACAAGAGGTACTTTGGTGGGCTTATTAAGCAACGTATTGACAAGGCTATTTGCAATCCTTTCTGGAGAGTTGCTTTTCCTAAACCTTTTATGAAGCATTTACCCAAGTTTAACTCTGATCACAATTCTTTATTAATCAGTTTAATGTCAAACAAAGTTCCTAGAGCTACTCTTAAACCTTTTCAATTTGAGGCGATGTGGCTGCAACATGAGAGTTTTAAGCAACATGTGCAGACTAACTAGTCTACCAGTAATCATAATATTGCTTTTAAAGTCAATGAGTTTAAAGAGGTTCTTCAAAAGTGGAATTGGGAGATCTGGGAGATCTTTGGGAATATTGTTCATAAGAAGAAAAGAATCTTTGCTCGGCTCCAAGGTATTAAAAATCTTTTCTCAATTTCTCTTTGATTTGGAAGATAAGTTGCTCCAAGATTATTATTCTATCTTAAATCAAGAAGCTTGTTTTTGGAAACAAAAATCTAGAGTTTCTTGGCTTAAGGACGGCGACTTGAACACCAAATTTTTCCATTTGTCTACTCTTATTAGAAGGAGGAAAAACAGGTTGGAAAGACTTAAAGATGGCTCTGGTGTTTAGAACGAAGGGCAAGAAGATCTGAAAGCTATGGTGGTTGATTATTTCAAAAAGTTGTTCACTGATAGAAGTTCTAATCGATCTTTCATGAATTTACGCAATTTTTTCCCTCCGTTGTTGGATGATGAAGTTAGAGATCTTAATGCTCAAGTGGATAATTTTGCAATCAAGGATTGTTTGTTTGCTATTGGCCCCCTTAAAGCTCCTAGTATTGATGGGTTTCCAGCCTTTTTCTTTCAGCATTGCTGGAATAAGTGTGCTAATGATGTCACCGCCTTTGTTCAACATTGTTGTTAGCATCACAGAATTCCTCCTGGTATGAATGAAACGCTTATCACTCAATGTACTACAATGTATAAAGTAGTTTCCAAACTTTTGGTTTGCAAACTGTGGCCTATAATGGAGAAGATTATTAGCCTAAATCAAGTCAACTTTGTTCTTGGTCGTCATATAACAGATAATATTGTGATAGCTCAGGAAGTTCTGCATAAGTTTAAGCTTGCTAAAGGAAAAAATGGCTTCTTGGCTTGGAAAATTGATTTGTCTAAAGCTTATGACAGATTATCATGGGGTTTCATTGTTTATGTTCTTTCTGAAATTGGTATTGATGGAAGCTTACTCCAGCTCATCTTAAGTTGTATAAGTTTTGTCAACTTCAGAGCTATCGTTAATGGAGAACTTTCTCATGCTTTTCAACCAGGTTGTGGTATAAGACAAAGAGATACTCTTTCTCCTTATCTTTTTGTTATTTGCATGGAGAAGCCAAGTCATTTGATTACCCATGAAGTTAATAAAAAAAGATGGAAACCTATCAAAGTGTCAAGAGGAGGTCTTGGTATTTCCCACCTATTTTTTTGCAGATGATCTTCTTGTTTTTACTAAAGCTATTGTTACACAAGCATAGATTGTCAAGTCCTGCATTGATAAGTTATGTGCCTTTTCCAATGAATTAGTAAATTTTGAGAAGTCAAAGCTTTTTGTTTCTCCGAATGCTGGGAGAAAAATGGCTCATAAAATCAGCAGGATATGTGGCTCAAATGCAGCTAGCTCGCTTGGGACATATCTTGGAGTTCCTTTATTGCATTAAATGATCAATAAAGCAACCTATCAATATGTGGTAGATAAAGTTCATATGAAGTTGTCTCTTGGAAGAGTAAAATGTTTTCTATGGCAGGTAGGCTTACTTTAATTAAGTATGTTGCTTCTACTATACCGGTCTATACTATTCAAACAGCTAGCATTCATATCAGTATTTGTGATTCTCTTGATAAAATCAATAGAAACTTTCTTTGGGGTAATGTGGATGATAGAGCCAAACCGCACCTTGTGAGTTGGAATAAAGTTTGTTGTCCTATGATTAAAGGGGGTCTTGGCATTAAAAAAGAAAATCAGATGAATAGGGCCCTCCTTACTGAATAAGAACAATGGTCTATAGGCTAATGTGTAGGAAAAAGTATCTCAAACATGGTGAGGCTGATCTTTTTTAAATTAAAGTTTGGAAGGGTGTTTCTTCTTCTTGGAGGAGTATTACTCATGGTGTTGAGACTTTACATAAAGACCTAAAATGGAGAATTGGAAATGGTCAAAATACAAATTTCTGGACTGATATTTGGGTTGGAAATGATACCTTGATTAATTATGCTATGCCTTCAATTCATGGTTTTGATCCAAATTTAAAAGTTGCAGACTTCATTAAGAATGGGTCTTAGAATGTTGATAAGTTAAGTCTTATGATTCCTCCTCAAGTTATACAGAACATTCTTTGTATTCCAATTGCTTTATCTTGTGGTTGCAACGACTCAATGATCTGGAGTGGCACCGATAATGGAGAGTTTAGGGTGAAAAGTGGCTATCTTATGAATCTTCCTAACCAGGAATTTGCTGACAGTTCTTGGGCTTTCATTTGGAAAATCAAGTTACCTCCTAAAGTTAAATGCTTTCTTTGGATTTTGTCTCATGGTAAGCTACTGACTAATGAGCAACGTTTTAAAAGACATATGTTTAGCAACACTTTTTGTTAGATTTGTAGTTCTACAGTGGAGAATATGTCGCATATTTTCTCAAGATGTCATGCTGCTATATGGGTCTTGAGAAATATTTATGTTCTGCATCATCTTCATTGAAACCAGTTTGATTCCTTCCTTGGTTGTGTGGAGGCAAATTTAAAATGCAATGATCCGCATAAGCTTGGGTTACCTTGGAATCTTGTTTTTGTTGTAGCCTTATGGTTCATATGGAAGTAGAGGTGTTGCGCTATATTTTGTCCGAATTTTATTAAACCTCCTGATCCAAAGAAATGCATCTTAGAGTATTCTACTAAATGGCTCAAAGCTAATGTTAGCATCTCTAGTAAACACAACCGTGTGCAGGTTCTCTTGGCTTGGGTTCCTCCTCTGTCTAGGACTTTTAAGTTAAATGTCGATGGTGCTAGGCTTGGTTCTAATGGGGTGATTGGAAGTGGAGGACCAATTAGAGACTGGCATGGTAACTGGATCATTGGCTTTATTGCTAAAAAAGGAGTTGGGGAAGTTCTCCATGCTAAGCTTTGGGTTTTGTTTTATCGGTTGAAGATAGCTAAAGCTAGAAATTTCTCTCATCTTATTATGGATGTTGATTCTGCTTTGGTAGTCTCTCTCATTCATGGTTCACCTAGCCTTATTAATCATCTTCTCTATGGTCTTGTCTTGGAATGTAGAAGTTTGATCATAGATAATTGGAGTTGTAATGTGCAACATGTTCATATAGTTTTGCAGCTAATGGGTTAGCCACATTGGGTTTAAATAGCAAGATGGAGTTTCAAGAGCTTGCAGAGCCTCCTCCTTGTTTAGTTCAAACTCTTTCGGATAACTGCTCTAGAGTTGCTACAGCTAGATTAGTTGTTTCTTAGTGTTTTTCTTTTCTTTTCTTCTTCCATGTTAACGAAAAAAGAAGTAGGTTATAGAGCACAGTAAGGCCAGTATCAGTACCTTGTTCTATAATGATGTTAATCACTAGGGAAAGGGGTACATGCTTCTCAATTGTAGTGATGCCTCAGAAGGGTATGAAAGATGGCCTCGAAACCTTTATGAAAAAATGACGAGAGAGAGAAGAAGAATTACCTCGATGCATTGTTTTTCTTTCGTATAAGCAAAGATGCGAAAATAGAACAATTCCATTCAGTAAGACAAAATTAGAAACATGGGAAGAATTCAAGTAAGGCGTGCACCTTGTAAACTATTTCACTTGGCATACCATATAATTTTCGTGAGGAAACGTCCTTCTAAAGAACATATCTTTTAAAGGGCAGATACAAAAGCATGATGATGCCAACTCCCCAAGCTAACTAGCAATAGGGATATAGAAAGCCATATAACAGTGTCATACTTAACGATATTATTCGCAAGCTCTTCGAAGAAGGCTGTGTAAAGTATTTGCTTTGAACAGTCTGCAGTGTCAATATCATCTAACTCAGATGATTCAACATAAGGAAGTAACCGGCCCTTGGATGACCGAGGCTCAGATATACCGGCTGTATGACCCATCAACATATCTTCCAACTCAAAACTTGTAATGGAAAACATACATAATGACCCATCAACATCTCTTCCAACTCAAAAGTTGTAATGGAAAATGTTTATACCATACTTAGGGCCTCCATATTTAGATCTCGTATAAAAACTCGGGGGATTCAAATGTAATTATGTAATAAAGGAACGGGCAAATATGTAATAAGTGAGGAGCCCTTATTCTATAAAAGGACTCACCATTCTCCTCATTGGGGGAGGCCAATTCCTAGGCCATGGAAGGGCTTTCTCACCTTCAGAAGCTCTCTCCATCTATCTCCCTCACAAACAGAGAAATACAACATCAGTGTAGACGTAGCCCAAACATTGGGTTGAACCATGATACCTCTTGTGTTATTTACTTTCTTGCAGATTCACGGTCGGATTTACGTTGTTCCAAGACCCCTCCGGTTTTGTGCATCAACATTTGGCGCTGTCTGTGGGAACCGACAAGAAAAGTTATGTTGGTTCTCTTTCTTTTTTTCACTTCTGCCGTGAATTTGCAAAAACCCAAGACCCACACGCACAGACACACCCGTTCAATCTACAGAGAAAAAGAGAAACTCAGGTGCATCTTTCTCGAATTCGCTGACCAATAGCCTCCAATTCCACAAGCAAATCACAAAGATAAACAACACAACCAATTGGGCATTGACTTCCAACTGATCTCAGCCATCCATCAGATCTATAAGGGGGTACAGAGACGACTGCAAGTTTGCAAGATGCCTACTTCCTGTTAATTGAAATGGAGTGTCTTCCACCAACGTTAACAAGTCCCACTCACATCACTGACAATCCAGATACGAAACCTACTAGGTCACTGCCGTCACCGCAGCCACAAGAGCCCAACCCCAAGAAGCTCAAAATGTCCACCACCACCACCAGCGATGACGAAGAAGCTACCGCCGCCACCACCAACGCCGCTAAAACGCCACGGTACAAACGTCGAAGGGTTGTAATTTTCTTCGCTTATTTAGGCGTCGAATACCAAGGAATGCAAAAAAATCTAGGCGTTAAAACCATTGAGAGGGACCTCGAATAAGCTCTCTACCTTTCCAACGCCATCCCCGAGCAGGACCGCAACAGCCCTAAGCGCTATGACTGGGCCCGCTCCACCCGCACCTATAAGAGGGTTAGCGTCGTCGGCCAAGTTATCTCGGGCCGCTTCTATGTCAATCCGTCTGGATTCATCTACCGCCTCAATTCAAACCTTTCTCCTCAGATTCGGATTTTCGGCTACAAACCCGTCACGGCGTCTTTTAACGTGAAAAAGTTCTGTGATCGGAGAAGGTATGTGCATTTGATTCCCATATTTGCTCTTGATCTTTTTGCTCATCGCGATAGAGGGATCGTGTTGGCTAGTCTTGGGTCTGATCAGGAGTTTGTTAAGTGCTTGGAATGCTCCGAGAGTGGGCGTAAAGTCGGGGGTGTGATGGGTAAGCACATGTATGAATTGAAAGGTATGAATTTTGAGGTAAGCATTTCGTCCAACACCAATGAGTCTATGGTTGAATCGGAAATTGGTGAAAAATTTAGGGTTCTTCCTGGAAATGCTGGCTGTGATAATTTGATTTCTAAGCCTAGAAATGAAGTTAGCCTTAGCATTATAGAATAAATTAAGGTTCTTACGGAGAATGTTGGGGTTGATAATTCGAATTCTGAACTCAAAACTGAAATTAGCATTAGTATTAATAACAATGAGGTTACTGAAATTGAGGTTGAGAATAATCGAGTGGTCCCCAATGAGGCAGAGGCTGCTGATTTGAATTCAGCGTCACTAGATGATACGAATGTTAGTTTTGGTGAAGAGAAGGCTAATGAATAAGAGACAGATATACAAGCATGTTTGCGGATTCCATCTGGTGTTTTGAGGAGCTGGTGCATATCATGGAGTGCAGAAGAACACTGAAGCAAATGGTTCTGCCAATATTCTACGATCTTAGTCCGTCAATGTATTAGGTACTTTTTATTAGCATTTCAGAAGCATATAGAGCGCTTACATGAAGAGACAGATATACAAGAAAAGCTACGGTGGTGGACATATGCTCTTACTGCATCTGCAGGTTTGGCAGTCTGGACAGATGCTCTTACTGCATCTATAGGTTTGGCAGCCTGGACAGATGCTCTTACTGCAATTGCAGGTTTGACAGTCTGGACAGATGCTCTTACTGCAGCTGCAGGTTTGCCAGCCCATATTTTAAGAACGACTAGTGGGTCTGTCTTTTGACAATGTGGAGGGAGAAGGTGGGGAAGGAGCGCTGTCGACCACCCACAACGCAAAATAAAAAGAAAAAGAAAAAGGGAGGCTCTCCTCGAGAGCACATAGGGGACAACGCAAAAGAAAAAGAAAAAATGAGATCTTACTAAAGCCAAATAAGATGCCCACACTTTCGTCATGCATGTTCTTATTTTCTAAGAAAGCTACGGGAAGACCTAGGAGGAAGATAAGGGTTCCTTACTTTAAAGTGATGTAATTTACTTTTCTTATCTTTTGCAGGCATCTGTATAAACCCCATTAGAGGGTAAAATAAAAAATAAAAATAAAAACAAACAGCAAGCCCAAAATAATGGGCTGGAATGTTATGTGGACGGCGAAGGCCCATATGCCCAAAAGAGCCAGGCCCTCTATTATCACCAACCAGGTGATCAAAAGTACGTCCAGTACTACAAAAAATTATCCGGCAACCTGCCGCTATTACCACCAACCAAGTGATCAAAAGTACGCCCAATACTTCCATATTTATTTGGCAGCCTGCTGCTATTACCACCAACCAGGTGATCAAAAGTACACCCAGTACTCCAAAATTATTCGGCAGCCTGCCGCTGCTATCACCCACTAGGTGATCAAAAGTACGCCAAGTACTTCAAAATTATACATGAGCACTACTCATGTCAATCATACATAAACATTCATGAGCATCACTCATATCAATCATACATAAACATTCATGAACATCACTCATGTCAACATTCATGAGCATCACTCATGTCAACATCATGAGCATCACTCATGTCAATCAACATAAACATTCATGAGCATCACTCATGTCAATCAGCTTCGAAAGCTTCATTTACAGAGTTCTAGCTTCGAAAGCTTCATTTATAAAACTCCAGCTTCGAAAGCTTCATTTATAGAACTTCAGCTTCGAAAGCTTCATTTATAGAGCTCTAACTTCAAAAGCTTCATTTACAAAAGCTCCAGCTTCGAAAGCTTCATTTACAGAGCTCTAGCTTCAAAGCTTCACTTGCAAAGCTTCACCTACAAAGCTTCAGTGCAGGATATACAAATACCGCCTCCAAACAACCACCACTTCGGCCCATACATGGATTCAATTTGAAGTCTCCAGCCAACACTTTATTGACCGAAGACTCGGAGGATTACATTATGTACCATATATTGGGCCTCAACTGGGCCTCATAAAAAATACTCGGGGGACTTAACCCATTATTCATGTATTGAAGAGCGAGCCCTTATTTTATAAAAGGGACTCCCTCACTTTCATTAGAGAGCACCCATCACTTATGTATTGATGAGCACGCCCTTATTTTATAAAAGAGAATCCTTCACTTTCATTAGAAAGCACTCATTATTCATGTACTGAAGAGCGAGCCCTTATTCTATAAAATGGACTCCCTCACCATCATTAGAGAGCATCGCCGCCAGCTGAGCAATCGCCTCATCGCGAGCATCAACTCTTAGCCCATCACTTATGTATTGAGGAGCGAGCCCTTATTCTATAAAAGGGACTCCCTCACCTTCAACGTCACAAGCTGAGCCAACCAAGGCAACATAAGCCACAAGCAGAGCAGCCTCGCAACATGTGCTACTTCTAGTTGAACATCATTTTAGATTGAGCACCGCCTCATATCGAGTATCAGTCCTAGACGACATCTAGTTACTTCAACCCACACATGGACTGAATTTCAAGTCTCCAGCCAAAAGACTCTTTTGACTAAAGACTTGGGGGACTACTGTTTGTACCATACTTAGGGCCTCCATATTTAGATCTCGTATAAATACTCGGGGGACTCAAATGTAATTATGTAATAAAGGAAGGGGCAAATATGTAATAAGTGAGGAGCCTTTATTCTATAAAAGGACTCCTCACTCTCCTCATTGGGGGAGGCCAATTCCTAGGCCATGGAAGGGCTCTCTTCCCTTAGAAGCTCTCTCCATCTCTCTCCCTCACAAACATAGAAATACAATATCAGTGTGGACGTAGCCCAAACATTGGGTGAACCACGATAACTCTTGTGTTATTTACTTTCTTGCAGATTCACGGTCGGATTTACGTTGTTCCAAGATCCCTCAGATTTTATGCATCAACAGAAAACATACATAATTATTATTACCATCAAATTCCAAAAGATGTCAACTTTTTCATTTGGATGCAATGTTTCTTTCTTAACACCGTAATTGCTGAAAGCCCAAATTTTTTTATAAGAATCTGAATTGAGAAATGATGATAAATTGGGACCAAAAATGAGATAAAAGGGTTGCAAACTTGCAATGCAGTATAAGACAATGAAATTATTTGCCGAAGGAAATTTCTTCCAGCTCGAAGAAAAAGCAAAAACGAAAAAGCATTTTTAAAAAGTGGTTTCTTCTAATCCCTAGCTCATGTCTTGGTTAAGAGAGGCCATCATATTCTGGAGGAAGACGGTAGCAAAAGGGAATCCGGCTACTACTAGTACTAGTACTAATGGAGGAAGTAGCAGTACAAGTCGCAATGTGTTAAATTTTTGAGAAAGATGAGCATTTTATAGCTTGTTTGGTCCGCAAATGTAATTGGGAAATTAACTACGCTAAGCTAGTTTTGTTTGTAATTATCTACAATTGACTAGTTGTTGGGATTCATATTGATTTTGCTTCAATTAATTGTGAACGTATTATCAGAGCAAATTAGTTTGTTAAATTAGTTTTGTCAATTTGGCTAATGACAATGAGAAATGTCTTTGTTTTTCTTGCAGGATCCAGTAAGAGGATCATATCAGATGAAGTTTATGAAAAGTTTCAACAGGGAAACTCCTTTCAAGCATCAAAACTTAACATTCATTGATCACCTAAAGTTTGCAACCACAACGGAAGTAACAATCGTTGAATCATAGTTACAGACACACTCTACTTAAACCAAAAAAAAAAAAGAAAAAGAAAAGAAAGAAAGCACCCTACTGCTTTTTGGGCATTCTTTATTTGCATAATACAATCCACACATAATACAGTAATAGCAGTCTAGCATGATGATCTAATTTCAGGGGTAAACTTCAATAAGAGACCTCAAACCGAGCGTATGAGTGATATTATAATGAGAGAATCCAGCAGCCAAAAAGATCTTCTCCCATTCTGATTCGCTACGCTCTTTGCCAGTGATGGTGGACATCATCAACATATCGAACATGAGTTGGGTTTCAATTGATTTCTTGTCCACCTTCGTCTTGTTATCGGCATACCCCACAACTATGTCTATGATGATAATCTTCTTCTTCCTTCCCTCATTTTTGTTCAGAAATATTGCTTCTCTACATTTCTTCAATATCTTCACGCTTTCTTCATCATTCCAATCATGCAGAATCCACTAAACAAATATAGATCATGAATCACATATATTATTCAATTAGTCACAACATTTACCCAAAATAATATAGAGGATATGGAAACACAACTACATCAATAATGCATACATGCAAAATTTGGAACATACTCTATTAGGATCCCATTTTTATGGGGTTCCACCTGATTAGATTGTATTAGCAAATGTGTCAGTTTTGTATGTCTGATTAAATATAATCCACTACCTTCTTACAGGTAACAATTTGATCTAGCTAGGACTTTAACAAGTGATTTGAACTAGCTAGCTAGAAATTCCAAAGACAACCAAGGATGAGATAGTTTACTAGCAACAATGTATTGATTAGGAAATTGGTTATGGAACAACAAAGATTAAGATTAATAATTGTGCGCGTTAGATATATTACTGTTGGAATTTATTAGGTTTATTTAGGAAATTAATTAGAGATTTGATTTGATTTTGTAGTAGGGTATTTTTGGCATTTACGCATTAGGGTTTCTTAGGTCTATTGCTCTATAAATAGAGCTTGTAATTTAGTTTGAGAATAAGTGAGTCACAATGTAGTCTCTAGGGTTTTTGTAGCCGTTTCGGCATTCTCGTTCTAGGGTTTTGTAGCCGTTTCGGCATTCTCGGTTGTTTAATAATATTCTTATTATTCTTGTTAGTCTTGTTCGTTGCGCACTCTGATATTCAACTTGGTATCAGAGCAGGTTTGATCCTTTGGGATTTAATCTGCCCTTGATTCGTATCAGTTTGTCCGTCTTGTTCGTTGTTTAGATTGTCGTTGGTCTAGTTTGTTTTAAAAATAAAAAATAAAAAATAAAGGTGGAATCTGCCATCACCTCCGCTGCGCCTACCCCATCTGGATTTGCAGAACCATCCACCCACCATGTGCTTGAACTCGCACCGTACCCGGACTCGATTCCTATGAGTTGGATCTGTCGCAACTCGTATGGAGTTGTTCTGTTGGTTGCAATCCATTTTCTTTCCCTCGACTTGGTTGCTGCATGGAGAAAGCAGAAGTGAAAAAAAAAAAAAAAGTTTGTTTTTTTAGGCCCATGCGAGGCAAAAAAGGAAAAAAAAATATTTGGTTGGATTTTTTGTTTGTTTGTTCGGCATCGGCATCGACATTTGCATTGGCACTGGCATGGAAATCTTGCATTAGCACTGGCATGGAAATCTTGCACTGGCACTGGCACTGGCATTGGAATCTTGCACTTGCACCGGTGAAATTTCATATTGAAATTGGCATCGGAAATTAGCATAATGAAGT
>VIEB01000138.1:584387-658764 GCA_006547085.1 Malus baccata
TCTCAATCTTTTCGACCTTGGTTCCGTAGGAGCAAGTCAGAAAGATTGAGAAATAGAACCATCTGATTTCACAACAGCTACTTCTTCCTCCGCATCGTCACGATCATGATGAACATGGTCATGTTGTGCAAAGAAATCGGAGTGAACGAGGATCCGCATGAGGCGTGAGATGAAATGAGCTTTCGAAGGGTGGACATTAAGCCTGGCGACGAGCTCGGAAAGAGAGATGGGTTGGCCGTGGTTGTGAATCACGTCTGGGATGCCTAGTTGAACGGCACATTTGAGTGACATGGAGTTTATGAACTGGAACATGTGGTTCCAAACATGTGCTTGAGCTCCAAGAAGCTCATGGCTAATAGCACCCACTTCACCATTATTCAAACCCATGTGTGTGTAAGTATCAAGTATATAGCTTCGAGAATATTATGATTGATTCTTCTCTTGCTATATTAATTTTGAAAAAATGGATAGGTTGGATCAGTTTATATAGCACAGCTCACATACACAAATTATGAGAAAAATATATAATATTCGACACAGTTCCGATAGTACTGAGTCTACTGACGTTTCATCTTCCATGCACAGGTTAAGCATGCTTTCTAATTTATAATAATAATAATAATAAAAAGAAAAAAAAGGTGGGGAGGGATGGGATCAGTAGGATGATTAAAGATTTGGAAGATAACGGAAGAAGATTGTATATATAGATTCGTATAGATCGTGCCAAACGGGAACTGCGAATTTAGCTATTATATCTAAGATTTTATGAAATCTCAATTGTAATGTTTTCATAGATAACTATGGCTAAAGTAAATTGTTTGATTTCTTTGTTATCATTTATAGATTATCTTGAGAAAAATGATTCGATTTGGAAAGCTTTTAGTCATTCATATGAATCAAACAAATTGATAGTTCATCATGGGGTATTATTTGTTATGTCAGTTTGTTTGACACATATGGAAGGGTCTTTAAATTGAATAACTTATCCATAAATGATCTTTAGTAAGGGTGGATACGGTTTGGTCGGTGCAATTGGTGCGGTTTTGAAACTTGAACCAAAATAGAACCAAACCATTAGGTTGCGGTTTTGATCGGTTTCAACCCATTTGCAAACTAAAAGCACTATGGTATTAATACAACCCAATTGGGCAAAATAATAATAATAATAAAAAATAAATATAACATTCATGACCACCACACTAAAATTCAGCTTGAAATAAAGTTCGACATCAAAATGCCTTATTGCATTACTTTAGTACAACCCAATTGATAAAAGTTTAGTTTATCATACTAAAACTAAAATTCGAACAAACTTCAACATCAAAATGCCTTATGGCAATAGTAGTACAACCAAAGAAAATAAATTGTTCATGCAATTCAACAAAAAGGTCTGGTGTTTGAACTTTCAAGTTGCTACTTTGCATCATTCAACCCTTTATCGTTCCTCAACATTTTGGACACTTACTCTTCAACTGATTAGGAGGTCTTTGAGCTTATGAACGGGCTTGAGAAGGCAACACTTAGGAAGACCTTGGTCTTTGTGCAAGTGAAACCGTTGGATGAGAATCTATTGAACCTTTGTGAACTAGAAGCTTGAGATTGGTTGGAGCTTATTATTGTGGTTGTGAATTAAGAGTAAGAGAGTCGATACTTGAATTCAAGTTGGCCAACTCTATACAATACAAAAACATAAACCGTATAAATTCCATTAGTTGTTATAAACTTTAAAAAGCCTAAAAAAAGTAACAAAACACAATGAAAAAAAAATAAAGAAAGCCTACAATATAAATTACCTAATATTGGTATTGAGTTAAATATTTATTTAATTTTAAGGTGCGGTTCGGTTTCGGTGTGGTTTTATATGTTCAAACCCAAAACCAAATAGTTTTCCCATTTTGCAATTTGGTTTGGTTCGTGTTTCAATTTTGGTTTTTCGGTTCCAAGTGCCCACCCCTTTAGCAAATGGTAAAGAAAATAAACGATTCCGACTATAACGTTTAAAAAATGAATGATACAAGAAAAATATTTTTTTTTACGTGTGAGTAGCTAAGTATTATCCTCAAATGACAAGTAATATATAATAATATTATTAGAGAAATAGCATTACTTGGTCGTTGCAGCACAACTAGGAACATACTAAATATGGGTTAGCATCAATGGGTAAACTTTTTGACAAATATTACTCCACAACTTCCTAGCATGTAGATATTATAACAACCAAGGGTCTTATTTAAGAGTAATGTAAATTGCTTTTAATCAGTAAGTGACATAGATGATAACGTGAATTATAATTAGGACCTTAATTTGGATGTTACAAGATCTACAAGCTAGAAAAGAGTGTAAAAATATTTATTAAAAGTGTAATTAAGAACAAAGGTCACATAAATCATGTAAAATATAGTAAAGGGTCACATAAATCATGTAAAATTGATTCGGGGAAACATGCCAATATTATGAAGGTCACATGAATCAAGTATAAGTGTAATTAAGTCATTATTTGGTAATAAAGTGGTTAGTTAAATGGAATGCATGTACCTAGTGCAGACCACGCAAGCAATAATTAAAACATGTAGAATAAGATATTTTTTCTTCAATCACCGCGTTTTAGGTTCAAAGCATCACTTTCGCACAACTTAGAGTAGTTAAATATGTAATAAAGAATTATAATTACAAGCCATTTTTCCAGAGTATACTATTTATTGACTACAGATTTGAAACTTTTCTTGCAAATTATACTGATGTGAAAGCACTATGTATATTGTATTGGATATTGATAGATAGGCACGGAAGCCTCTCAAACGAATTGAATTGTTCGAAGTCCAGCATATATGATTTTGTGGAGCATATAAGATTCTAGATCTACATCGGTACACTCAGAAGGACCCTCAAAAATTGATCACATTGATACTTCTGCGACACACTTATCTTGTGGTATGACGATTGTATTCTCAAAAATTGATCACATAAAATTGATCACATTGATACTTGTGCCACACACTTATCTTGTGGTGTGACGACAATATTAATTAATTCAATATCATTAGCCACTACACAATTGCCACACACTCAACATGACGATGTTTCGGAGTATCTAATATTTCAGAACTTTTAACCGTTTTTTTTTATCATAAACAAAAAATTTAAAATCCAAAAATCACAAAAATTAAAACTAAAAACTACACTTTGTTACAGTTATATTTATAATAGGAATGTGATTGTGTAAATCCTAGCGTATCTAGGGATATCTTTTATATTCCTTTTAGTAATCTAATTCCTATTAAAGTTGTAATCATAAAAGGGTAAGGATTTAACTTTAAAGGCACAATGGGGCGATACAACACACACCTCACAATTAAATCTCTCTCTTCTCTCTCTCACTACTGCCGACCTCCCTCTCTCTATTCTCTTAGAATAGCTCAGTTAAATAGGCATACAACATGTTATCAGCACGCTTTTGCTAGAAACTAAGGAACTAAGGATCGTAGGAGGAGGCTCTCTTCTACCAAATTCAAAGACTTTTATTTGTTTTCTGTCAATCAGGTATACTTAAAAATAAAGGAAGATATTTGAAATGTCCACAAAGCATGAAAACATTCCCCATGATGCTATTGGGCTAGGGTTTTTTGAATCAAATGCTAATTGTTGGCATTTTAAATCATTTTAACCCAATGTTATTATTATTTTTGCTTCCACGATCGACCATGTTTGGTCTCAATCTATTGAATTAATTAAAAGTGATAGGCAGTTCATTAATCTGATAATTAATCCAAAATTATTGACCTGAATATCACTTTTGGACGTTATCGATTCAATAATTTATTTGTATGCTTTGAACCATTGACATTCTTTCGTAGTCCCGAAGCTCTCACACTTGAGTTCCCGAAGAAACTCAAATCCACTAGACTTAAATCAGCATATTGCATTCTATGTTTCTTGTAGGAACCTCTCCTTTATGAACTAATCATTCATAAAACTAAATTGAACATGTAGTTTCATATTTGGTGCCTTTAAAACCAAAAGTTTTCATTCAAAACTTACCACATGAAACCTATAGCTTTCATGCATAAATTAAACCAATACATGTCTATAGAACTCGAATGTTCTACAATGTATGTTTATGTATTACCATATGACTAACCATGTTTTGTTGTACTCTCCGTTTTAGGGACATGTCGAACTTAAACAAGCTTGATTTCACCACTCTAGAAGTATTTGGAAGAAACAACTTGAAGTGGGTTCAAGACGTGAAGCTTCATCTTACTGCAAAGGGTATCAGAGCCACCATTGAGGCACCTACCAACGACAACCCTATCGACGAAGCTCAGAAAGCTACTGCAATAATCTTTATTCGAAGACACATCCATGATGCTCTGCAAACTAAGTATCTCGCTGAAGAGGACCCACACACCTTCTGGCTTGCTCTGGCCGACCATTTCGATCACTAGAAATACATTTACTTGCCTGAAGCAAGACAATACTAGCAACATCTTCGCTTCAAAGACTTTAAGTCCATGAATGAATATAACTCTAAAGTTTGTAGAATCCGATCACTGCTGAAGTTCTATAAAGTGGAATTAACCGAATCAGATCTCTTGGAGAAGACTTATTCGACCTTCCATGTCACCAATATTGTCCTGCAACAACAATATAAGGCACAAAAGTTCACCAAATTTTCAGATTTGATCTCTGTTTTACTTCTCACTGAAAAGCAAAACTAGCTTTGGATGAATAATCATCAAGCTCGACCCACTAGCTCGAATGTCATGCCTAAAGAGCATGCGACCAATTCTAGCAGCCATAAACTACACAAGAATCATCGTGGTCGTGGCAATGGACAACAAGCCCCACCACGGGCCCAAGGTCAACAGAATCAAGGCCCACCCAAGGGAAGAAATGTGACCCAGAAGCACTAACCCTTTGCCCCTATGGCCCCAAACTTCAAGAACAAGGAAAAAGCTACCGTTTAATTGGTTTCCACTAAAATAGACATATGTTACTGTTGTGGATCAAAGGATCATTGGTCATGCGTATGCTGAGCTACCCTCGAGGCTATTGCCAAGTATCATTCTCGTCTTAAGTCTAACTTTGCACATGTGGAACATCTGAAAGATGCTACTACATAGATGGACGAATCAATTTTAGACTTGTTTTAGGGTGTTTTACCCCTAGTGGCCGGAGCCCCCCTATTTTCTAGAATTATGGTTTAATTTTGGACAATTTTTCTAAGTATTTGGAATAATTTGTTTGGTTTTGGTTTGTTTTGAATTATGGATAATTGTTTTATGGATTTGGTAAGCTCATATTTATATATATTTTACATCAAATTCACTTGTCTTTTCTGAGTTAGTTCCTTATATTTTTGAGCTATTTACTTTGCTTTTGTGTTTTCTAGGATTTGTCAAGCAAAGAAAAGAAAAATAGCACAAATGGAATTTTAAGTAACAAATTCGTCAAAACAGCCTGTGCAGATCAGCTGACTTTGGAAGAAAGTTGCGAACAACTCATAATGAATTAGAGAATGAGCCTTATATGCTTGGAAAGCTACAGATGTCTATTTGCTGGAGCATTTCGTGGATTGTTAATATCTTTTTTTTAGAAGTTATGGCTGTTTTAACACTAAAAGGTTACCAAGAGGCTGAGCAGTTTGTAACTGACAAGACTGAAATGAAAGCAATAAATCCAATAAATCTAGCAGCCAAAACTAATGTAGCCAAGAACAAGTCATCTGACACTTATTCAAATATAAAAGGGAATGGAATTAAAGATGAGGATTAAAAGGGAGTAATTGGCATAAAGGCTACCCAAAGAGTTACAATTGTTTTACCATTTCCTCTCACTTATTGTCATCACTAAATGGCTATTAGTGGGTGAGTTAAGGAGAAGAAAATGATGCAGCAAGAATTGGTTTAAAAGCACCATTGGGGAAGGAAGGAAGGAGGAGGAGGCCTCAGTCGATTTCTTTCGGTTCTATCTTCTCAAACTCATGTCTATCTTTTGTTTTTACTTAAGGATTGTGTGTAACTAAATTTTTACTAGTTAGGGCCTGTTTTGAAGCCCCGAATATGATTGCAACTTTGTTATGACATTTCGTTTGAATTACTTTTATGAATAGATGAAAATTGGTTCACTACTTATCTCATTGATGAATTCTTTATGTGTTTTCTATGGATGCATACTTGGTAAGCATATCTAGAATTCTAATGTTATGAATATGTGTGTGTCTGCCCTTGTCAAATGAGGACCTACATATGTTCTAGAGTAGTACTTTAATTGCGATTAACATGTGAACCAATTTCTAGGATAAGTAAGACAATGCTAGTACTTACGATGCCTTGTGATGACTCAAACTCTTTTCGTTCTTAATGATTTCTACCTATTAAATCTATGAACAAGTCATTCTAGATTGCATGATGGGGACTAAGTTAAGTTGAAAATGCCATTCTCTTAACATACTACATAAGAAAGAGTAATAGGTTAAGTTCTAACATTGATTCACCTTGAGCATCTTCATCCGGAAATAAAAGGAATTTGAATGAAACACAACATATTTGCATGATTATTTGGTGGTGGATAGCAATTCCCCTAACTTGTTTTTCTTAATTTGTGAACTCCTTAAAATTTATTTCTGTCCTGTTTTTGTTTGATTTAATTTAAATAGCTAATAAACTCCAAAAATCCCAAATATTTGCAAAAGTGTAGCTCTGTGTGTCTAGTGTCTGCATATAAAATTTCTTAGATTTTAGATTAGTGCAAGTTAGTCTAATAATTATTTTTCAGTGGCTGGTCAGTAGGGACAGCAACTATTTTTTGTGACATTTTAAGTAGTTAAATAAAACAATCTTCTGCGGGAAAGACCCTTATTTTCATATGCTACAATTGATAAATCTTAGTGTTAATAAGAAAAATCAATAGGACATTTGTGTGCTACTTTGTCGTGTGCTTTTAATCCTATCAGGATATTATTTATTGAATTGATTAATTGAATGAATGGAATTATATTTTATGCATATGACCAATTCAATCAATTTATTTCTAGGTATGTCTAGTGGGGAAGTTAGCTGTCTGGCTAATAGTATTATCACGCACACCATATTGCGTGAGTGACACTAGTTTACTAACTTTGTACCTAAAAAAGCACCTTTGACAACTCTCTCAGGCTCATCCAACCTAATTGAAGGATACAGAGAGGCTCGTATCATGTTGTCCAATGGTATTGTCGTAACCATTAAAGAGGCTCTCTATTCTCCACATTCCAGAAGAACGTGACTGAGTTTTAAAGATATTCGAGATAATCCATATCATATTGAAACCACTGAAGATAATGGATCTGAATTTTTTTGCATCACTTCGCACGAATATGGCCGAAAGCATATTCACAAGAAGTTGGAACGTCTCCCAATTGGGTTGTACATAACAACCATTCGCGGCATAGAAGCCCACCATGTGGCCGACCATGTGACCCAGAGCACTTTACTACTTTGGCATGACTGTATGGGACATCCCAAATGTGACATGATGCGCCGTATCCTCAAATCATCACATGGGCATCATTTACCTCCCTATGTTGGATTCTCGCCATGCAAATCATGTTTTTTAGGGAAGTTGAATCTCAACCCTCAATTACAAAGATTATTCACAACCCTTCTAAGTTTCTTCAAACGATTCAAGGGAATATTTATGGACCTATCCAACCAATATACGAACCATTTTGATATTTTATGGTGTCGGTTAATGCATCGACACGATGGTCACATGTTTGCTTGTTGTCCACACGCAATGCTGCATTTGTGAAACTCGTATCACAAATTATTAAGCTAAGAGCTCTCCACCCTGATTATTATGTCAAGTCGATTCGACTAAATAATGTTGGAGAGTTTAAGTCCCAGACTTTTGACGATTATTGCATATCAGTAAAGATTGAAATGGAACATCTTGTACCCTATGTTCAGAGCATGTTGGATGCTTTTAATGATCTAGCTAAGGTGACAAGATCACATATACCTACTACAAAGGCACCTATAAGGATAGATGTACCCCGCGTACATCACAATCCCGCCTGGGAAGGCCAGACCGTCCTCGAAGGAGGAGAGGCCGCACCTTCCATGAGGCTTGCTATATTGGCGGCTATCCAATCATCTGCTCCGACCCTGAAGCGTGGCAGACCCCTTGGTTCAAAAGATTCATCACCCTGGAAGAGGAAATCAACACCAACTAGTGACCCTAGTTGAATCCGACCATCACTCACTCATTTGTTCCAACGTATGAGATTATTACAGTTATGTCTTAGACGAGACAACTAGACCTCCCGAGAATCACGAGATTTCGGTCCACTACGCAGTATTGAATGAGGTTTGGAATCAGAATGAGATGATCGCCGACATGCATTTGTGTACACAGTAGCTACTTACTTCATGCTTAGCGATGAGATTAAACCACATTTTGTTGATAAATGCCGATGTAGAACAGATTGGTCAAACTAGAAACAAGCAATCCAGGTCGAGCTTGATTCGCTTGCGAAATGTAAGGTATTTGGACTTATAGCTCCTACTCGACCACAAGTGAAGCCCATGGCCTACAAGTGGGTTTTCATGAAAAAGCGTAATAAGAAGAATGAAATAGTATGATACAAAGCACGCCTCGTAGCGTAAGGTTTTTCTTAACACCCTAGATTGATTACGAGGATACTTATTCCCCTGTAATGGACATTATAACATTCCGCTGCCTAATCAGTTAGGTAGTTTCTGAAAAACTGAATATGCAGCTTATGAACGTGGTAGCCGCATATCTCTATGGGGATCTAGATGAAAATATCTACATGAAAGTTCCAGAAGGACTTTCATTGACTGGTTCAAATAGTTCTAGACCATAGAACACTCTCTCTATTAGACTAAGGAGATCACTCTACGAATTGAAACAATCCGGGCAGATATGGTATAACCGTCTGAGTGAATATTTGATAAGTCAAGGTTATGTGAACAACGAATTATGCACATGCGTGTTCATAAAGAAGTCACTTTCCGGATTTGCAATCGTTGCAATTTATTTCGACGACATGAACCTCATCGAAACTCCCATAGAGCTTAAGGAAATTGTCGTGCACTTGAAATCGAAATTTGAGATGAAAGATATTGGAAAAACTCAATATTGCCTCGGCCTAGAGATCGAGCACTATTTGGATGGAATCCTAGTACATCAATCAAACTACACCCAAAAGGTGTTGTGACGTTTTAATAAGGATAAAACGAAGTCTTCGAGTACTCCTATGGTCGTTCGGACTCTAGATGCTAAATGAGATCCCTTCTGTCCAAAAGAGGATGAGGAAAAGATTTTGAAGCCTGAACTTCCATACCTAAGTGCAATTGGGGCTTTATTGTACTTGACTTAATGCACTAAACCTGACATCTAATTCGCTGTTAATCTTTTGGCTAGATATAGCAATGCTCCCACACGCAAACACTGGAATGGTGTTAAAGACATTTTCCACTACCTCAAGGGTATGACGGATTTGGGCTTGTTCTATACCTGTGAATCTTTGAGAGTTACCGCCCCCTTCGATTCTCGAATTGATTCCTACCTTGTTGGTTACGCAGATGTTGGATATCTGTCTGACCTATATAGGGCACGTTCTCAAAC
Organism: Malus baccata; assembly: GCA_006547085.1. NCBI lineage: Eukaryota > Viridiplantae > Streptophyta > Magnoliopsida > Rosales > Rosaceae > Malus > Malus baccata. The sequence continues at coordinate 594,021 of VIEB01000138.1, forward strand.
GGGCTATGTCTTTACCGTTGGAGACACCGTTATATCTTGGAGGTATATCAAGCAAACGCTAGTTGCAACTTCTTCGAACCATGTTGAGAGCCCTGTATGAAGCATCGCGTGAGTGTTTTTGGTTGAGAACAGTTATGGAAGATATTCGAAGCACTAATGGTCTTACTTCCGTCGCTAACCTTCCTACGACGATCTTTGAAGACAATGCAGCATGTATCGAGTAGTTAAAGAAAGGATACTTCAAGGGAGACAACACCAAGCACATAGCACCGAAGTTCTTTTATTCTTATCAGCAACAATAGCATCATAACATTGAAGTCAAGCAAATTCGTTCTCAGGACAACCTGGCCGATCTCTTTACCAAGTCATTGCACATGTCTACTTTTCAGAAGCTCGTCCAAGGAATCAGTATGCATAAATTATCTTAATTGAATTGCTTGTAGTTCTCTTATTTGGAAGCTATGTCTAACTCAGCCAGAGTATCCTGGAGCATACTCACTTAATATTAATGTACTCTTTTTCCTATGATTAGAAGCATTTTTCCCACTAGGTTTTTGCTACCTAATGAGGTTTTGATGAGTTACACACCCCGGTGATGAAGCCATTTTAAACATGCACATAACTAAAAGATGTAATTAGAATAGATTAAACCAAAGTAAAATCGTGTTCAAAGCATACAACTAAGCAAGAATAATGTGAAAGAATTATTATAGAAAGGTACAAACCAAGGAATAAGACTCACACAGAAGAGGTTCGAAGATACCCAAGTCGAAGTGCCTTCACGCCAAGATCATGTGCATCGATCCTAACTCCTGAGGGGGGCAAAAACCAAAAAGGTGAGTGGACCAAAGTTTATAATAATATACTAATAATAGGAAAACATTTTTATTTCTAACCATAATAACCCCCTGTTTTGAAAACACATATATAATACTACATATAGGTTTTTTGAAAAACCCTAGCATGTCATGCAAAACATTCATAAAACATGTATGTGTAAAACCATGCTCATTAATGTTGAAAACGACGCCTGAAGGCAATTCCTTAAATCTCATCAATGAAGTACTCAACTAAGGGTATCATAGTCGCCTGAAGGCAGTACCTATCTATCACCCGAAGGTGAAGCTATATAAAATAGCATACATCTACACCGACACTAGCCGTGGCTAGTGAAGCTATCTGACACTGCTTTCGGCAGTGAAGCGGGGGTATATCATGTATCATATCTCACTTCTCCTAATCAACTGTGTCATATGGCCATAGACATCTATACCTGTGGTGTGCAGATGTGCCGTATGATAACCCATTAGATAAGTACCAAAAACATGTCTCAAAAATTCATATTAAATCTCGGAGTTCAAATGCTTACAGCATCATCTCATAAAATCATATAACTTTCTAGCTTAAACCATCTTCATAACCATAATAAATCCATAGAAATCCATAATTGCAAATTCAATATTTCACAACCTTTAATAAAACGTGATTTTGATAAATCAAACTATTTCATAAACCATGATTATAAAAGTTCATAATGCATAATATAAAACATATTCAAATCATAGAATATGTAATGCATGCTTGGCTAATATTTTATAAAACACAATAGTTAAGAAGGGGTCCATTGACAAATATTTTATTGCTCGAGAGCTGCTCGAGCTAGCTAGGATGACATCGCTTCCCGCCAACGCGCCTATATAAAATTGGGGACCATTTAGTAAAACTATACTAAAATGTTAGAATTTGGGAAAACGGATGGTGAATTCAAATCCGGCACGTCAAAAACCTAAGAAGGGACCTCGGGTTTTCCCGCATGCATCACCGCATGAGCCGCCATGGGACAGCGGCCAAAAGGCCACACGAAGGCTGGCAGCCCCGACTCGTAGGAAAATTCAACTCTAAAAATTCCCAAATTTTACAGGAATGAAGATCTCAATGAGGGGAACAACTTTCATACCTGGGCCAAAGTCCAATTAGGCTAGGATACCTGAACAACTTTCATTCCAGCAAAATCTGGAGCCTTCCAGATTTATGGTCAAATGACCATTTTGCCCTCAACTTCGTTCGTTAATAACTCTTTCGATATAACTCCAAATTTGATTCCACTTGCACCCACGTGTTCATTGTGATGAGTACTACGAGGATACGCCAAGAAAACAGATCTTACGTAACAAGACAAGGCGGTCCACAAAAGTCAACATGTTTGCCTCAAAGGGCATTTTCGTAATTCCACATTTTAAAATTATAAAAACCGTAATTTTTTGGGACGGATCATTACAATGAGGCACCCATCCTAGGATGATCATACTCCGTTAAGTTCACGACTTTCATCCTGTTTGACGTTTGTTTTAGACATTATGCATACTTCTCACTTTTCTCCTTAGTCTATGGGTTTTTCTCCCTCCTTGGGTTTTACCATAGCGAGATTTTGTGAGTTTTACTACCAATGCATACTTTCTTTAAATTTGAGACTCGCACTCGCCTGTTATGCTGCCGACTTCATCAATTGCTCTACCTTATCTGCTAAAGATCTGATGCGATGTTTTGTTTGAGTATTTACACACTCAAGGGGGAGTGTTACAGTCATATTTAGAATAGGAATGTGATTGTGTAAATCCTAGTGTATCTAGGGATATCTTTTATATTCCTTTTAGTAGTCTAATTCCTATTAGATTTGTAATCCTAAAAGGGTAAGGATTTAACATATCCTACTAATATAAATAAAGGCATAATGGGGTGATACAACACATACCTCACAATTAAATCTCTCTCTTCTCTCTTTCACTACCGCCGGCCTCCCTCTCTCTATTCCCCTAGAATAGCTCAGTTAAATAGGCCTACAACACACATAAAAATTTTGAGAGCTTTAATGAAAATGGCTTCCCTAAACTCTTTCTTAACAAAATAACCTAATTGTTATGACTTATTTTACCTGAGAGAGATGGAGAATAGGCTTGAGGAATTTTGTGTGTTATTCCCCATGCAGTGTGTCTTTATCTAAACTGCATATAAATAAAACCCTTTTTGTCAACTAAAAGAGAGTGAAAATACATTTTTGTCTTCTATCACAAAAAATAAATAAATAAAAGTTAAGGACAATAATGTAATTTCACAAAACAAAATTTTGTTGTTCTTTTTAAACCTCACTTACAGGTAATTTTATCATTTCTCATTTACAAAAAGTAAAAAAAAAATAAAAAACAAACATTTCTCCCTCCCTCCCCACTCCCACGTTCTCTCTCACTCTCTTTCTCTCTCTTTCAATTTTAAAATAAAAGTAAAAAATTTCACATACTTTGTATGTGGGCAGATACTAGTTTATAGTAAACCAAAGAGGATTTCTTGCCTTGCAAGTAATACAATTCTAAAGGGAAATGATCTTCTATTATCCTAAGTACAATCTACAAATGATTTACACAATCACACATGTGCTAGAAGTATATTCACAACGCTTTCCTTGAGTGTGTAAATACTCAAATGGATAGCGTATCAGGTCTTCAGGCAAATGTAGAAACAGTTGATGAACTCATCTCATCTAGTCGGCATAAGTAGCCAATGCGAGTCTCAAAACAAACGGAAGAATACATAGGTAGTAAAACTCACAAAACCTCGCTATGGTAAAAGCCAAGATAGAATAAAAATTCATAGCTTAAGAAGAAACATGAGAAGTTGCATTAAGTCAAAACTATACGTCTTCGGTACACAAGTAGAACGGTCACAAGAGTATGACCAGGCCAAGATGATTGTCTCGTTAAAACCTAGTAAGGTAGAGACATAGTTGTACAGAAAAAAAAAAGTACATTAAGGTCAAATGAGTATACTTCGGGATATTCCCCTTGACTTAGACAAAACTTCCAAATGAGAACTACAAGCATTGCTAATGAGATAGTTATGTGTATCAATTCCTTGAACAAGCTTATGGAAGGTAGACTTTGGCAGGGACGTCTTGTAGAGGTCGGCAAGGTTCTTTGGATTGCTTGACTTCAATCTTTTGATGCTTTACTGATGTGATCTAAATGCAATACGTCAATGCATTGACTTCGTTGATGTATTATGTGTTGGTCTGGTACATGCGGCATAATGTTCATTTTTCTATTTAATTTCTTTATGGTCTCGTAAATATACTGATTAACTTAGTCAAATAGACTAATTTGAGCATTGGAGAATACTGACTAAATGTATCAAGTTAGGATTCCGTCGGTAGAAGTGGATGATGAATTGGCCCTTTCACTCAGTGGACCTTCATCTCTTTGGCAAAGGGTAAGAAAAATATCCTCAGAGGTCCTTTGCATATCATGGTATAACATGGCCCTATGAAACAATATTCATGACCAATTCGTAAACCCGAAATCTTTGAGGTTTCTTCCCTTTCGAAACATAAACGAATGCATCTTAAAAACTGAAATTTCATACAGTGAATTATATCTATGCAATATCACAGTCAATGAGAAACTACAAAGATCGTAAGAAACTGCAAATCTCTACCATAAGATAAACAAAAGGGAATCGTGATGAGCCGCTGTTCAAAACGCTTTTAGGTTGCAACATCTTGTACAGCTACAACCGAGGCAACCAGGGAGCCATTAGTAACCCATTCCAATAGTTACAGACACATGCAGAAATATTTATACATCTCTCTTCTTTCACTGCTGTTTGTTGTTTGTTAAAGGTACATACACAGGCCTACCGTACATCTGACTTCATTTCACTTGAGGACTCGGGATGTGCACAGGACTTCTCAATTAACAACTCGATTCTCTGTTAGGAAGATGAGTAGTTTCAGAAAATAAATAATTGAACACCTATAATTAAATAATTTGAAGTTTGCAAATCATTAATCAAGCAGCTATCGAGATGAAATCATTTTATTTTTGTCTGCTCCACAGAGAAAAATAAAATAAAGGGAGGGAGAAGATACCTTCACAGATTTATTGACTTCGTCAAGTTTATTAAGTAGTAAATCCCCAGGTACTATGCCTCTGCGTTCTATTGAAGCATAGCGTGGTGATGCTGACATCTGCATCATATGGGCAAAAACATGTTTAATCAATACACCAACGATCTACTTTACAAAATTGGACAGGGATTGTGAATTAAGTGCGTTGTCAATAAAATTAGAAATGAAAAAAGTTTGACAAAGACGGAAAAAAATTCTTATTGCAGCAGTTTCATCAACATATACCTTCAAGCTTTTAGATGGCGATCTCAAAACAAGAGGTCCCTCGGTCAATGATCCAGTACGAGCCATGCTTTCCCCTTCAGCAGTAGTGGCAGTAGGCTTCCAACTTACACCACTTTCTCGTATGGCTTTTGAAGCTTCTGTTATGATTACCTACTAGTCATACAACAACAAACACCCAATTTATACTTTAACGTCACAAGTTTTTCAACGGTTGTAAGACTAAACAATAGTACGCCACCAAAACATATATAAAAAATAATCTGATTAATTTTGCTGCTTCAAATTAGAACACAACTAAAAGGCAGTTTTAGTCACCCACTTTAACATCACAAGTTTTTCAACGGTTGTAAGACTAAACAATAGTACGCCACCAAAACACATATAAAAAATAATCTGATTAATTTTGCTGATTCAAATTAGAACACAACTAAAAGGCAGTTTTAGTCACCTTCCTCAGACCACTAGGGTTAGAAACCCCTTGAACCTGTAGTTCATCTACAGCTGCGGCTTTTCCACATGCTATACTTTCAATTCTAAAGGTATGAATTCCATACCTTGACTGCAAGCAACCTATGCATAATGCAACAGAAGATATCATTAGTCTTTAACTTGCACTTGATCTGGCTACGTCATGTAGTTTTGCTAACCCAAAAGAATATTGATATCAAATTTATAATCAACGTGCTAATGTGGAGATGTATGATGCAAAGTTCCAAACCAATGTGCAACTTTCCATCCATTACAGTTCACATTATCAAACTTTTATACGGTGTTAGGCACTGAGAGACCTTGTGCTCTCTGGAATTCTACTTCTAGCTGTGGTAACTTCATTTATTTCTGCATTAAATATCCATATGCACTTAATAAACCTGGTTTTGCATGCCAAATCCTTATCCGCCACCTTTTTACAGGACTACTTACTCCCTGCATCTATCTTGTTCGACAATGCAGCTTTGGAAATATAATAGTTTCACGCTATAACACTGATGACTTGGAAACAAAATTATATGCATGAATTCAAATTGCAAACTAACATCAACAATTACAAAATTAATCATGTAATACATGCAGGCATATGAATCAACGAAAGTAGGTTATAGAGCACAGTAAGGCCAGTATCATTACCTTGTTCTATAATGATGTCAATCACCAGGGAAAGGGGTACATGCTTCTCAATTGTAGTGATGCCCCAGAAGGGTATGAAAGATGGCCTCGAAACCTTTGTGGAAAAAGGACGAGAAAGAGAAGAAGTATTACCTCGATGCATTGTTTTTCTTTCGTGTGAGCAACGATGCAAAAATAGAATAATTCCATTTAGTTTAAAGACAATTAGAAACATGGGAAGAATTCAAGTAAGGTGTGCACCTTGTAAACTACTTCACTTGGCGTAACATATAGTTTTCGTGAGGAAACATCCTTCTGAAGAACATATCTCTTAAAGGGCAGATAAAAAAGCATGATGATGCCAACTCCCCAAGCTAAAACCAGCAACAGCGATATAGAAAGCCATATAACAGTGTCATACTTAACGATATTCTTTGCAAGCTCTTGGAAGGAGGCCGTGTGAAGAATTTTCTCAGAACAGTCTGCAGTGTCAACATCATCTAACTCGGATGATTCCGCATAAGGAAGTAACCGATCCTTGGATGACCGAGGCTCAGATGTACCGTCTGCGTGACCCATCAACATCTCTTCCAACTCAAAACTAGCAATCAGAAACATACAGCATCATTATTAGCACTAAAATTCCAAAGGATGTCAACTTTTTCATTTGGATGCAATGTTTCTTTCTTAACACCATAATTGCTGAAAGCCCAACAAGGTTTATGAGAATCTGAACTGACAAATGATGACAAATTGGGACAAATAATGAGATAAAAGGGTTGCAAACTTGCAATGCAGTATAAGACACTGAAATTATTTGCCTGAGGAAATTTCTTCTAACTCAAAGAAAAAGCATAATAAAAAAAAGCACTTTTTAAAAAGTGCTTTCTTAAAATCGAGTTTGAAATTATAACTTCCAGATCAAGCGTGCAGTTTTTTCAAGATTTCGTTTTAGACCAAGTAATTAGCTTCCACTACAAAGTAAATAGCTTGATTACAACACCTAATGATTAATCATCTAAGTAACTTAAGCTAAAGTATTAAACTTTGTGATGATTGAAACAACGGGTAGAAGGAAAAGGGCATCATTTTCCGTCGATTTTCTGGGCAACCAAACAAGAAGGAGAGTACAAAGCAGCTCCCGGATAAATATTACCGAATCAAAAAACCGAGACCAAGATAGAAAGGGAAATATAAATAAGTAAAATTGGGGGGGGGGAAGGAAAGCGAAAAGGGATAGTATTACCTGGAAAATTTTCGATTTTCAGAGGTCGGTCCTGTGTACTGAATCTGGGGATTTAGAGGCTTTTATGTTGGATTTTTGGGGGGGTGTTTTGGTAATTTAAGACGGAGTTGGGGTGGTCATCAAAGCATCAGCCAAAACAACCGGTCCGACCGCTCTGTTGCTTTTTGGGTAGGAAGTTTCTTCACAGCTTGGTCTCTTCACTTATTAAGGAAGGGATTTGATTTTTACCTAAACTGAATTTGAACTACATTATTATTAGAATATTGTAAGATTTAACTCACTTTTCCAATCCATTATTGTAGATAATATCATTTACTTAAAATAATAATAATAATAATAATAACCATAACAAAGTTATCAATTACTACACAATTAAAAAAAGATTCCTGGCTATGGAAAACGATGTAATGTGCACCACTCAAAGAGATTTTGTAGTATACTTGAAACGCAAGTTCAACATCATGCGTCATAAGACAAGTTTTTACATCATATTTTAAAAACAAACTTTATATTAATTATTATGATACATAGTGTATCGGTTTGTGTTTATAGTACACAAAAAGATTTCTCCATCGTCTAAACAGAAAACTTATCATGTAATGGTTTCTCTTAAATCGATACCTCATACTTACAACAACTACACACGTAGTTTGCCCAAATTCTGCAAATTCTTCTATAGTAAAACCCGGTTAATAAGAATTGTTCACTAACAGTTAAAAATTCTTCTCCATGTCCCGTTCCTTTTTCAACTTGGAACAGTTAAATTATCAAACTGCCCATGTTGTCCACGTGTTGATCATCATGGATGGCTTTGCTTCAAGTAGACTGTGGAGCCAAAAAATAATTAAGAGACGACACGTGGATTTTTAGGTGAAGAGAACAAAATTACCCTCGAGACACACCAGGTTTCCTAAGGGGAGTAGCACCACCACCACAATGTTCCACCATGGGAACCACCGGGGTGGCTACCACGATAGCCACCCATGGCGAGGTCCATGGTGTCACCACTACCACGACCCAAGTCATGCTACCAAAGCAAGCCCAATGCGTTGCCAAGCCGAGTCCAAGCCTCGTACTCGTGTGCATCACGCACCGAGCAGCCCACTCTTGCGGCCTAGCCTGCTTTCGCCGAGCAGCCTACTCCCGTGGCCCAGCCTACTCCCACCGAACAGCCTATTCCCGCGACCCAGCCTGTTCCCGCCGGGCAGCCCACTCTAGTGGCCCAGCCTACTATCACAGCCCAGCCTACCCTATGGCCTCCCAAGCAGCCCAAGTCGGCCCAAGACTATCTCAACCATCCGGACCTACCATCAAGCTGGGGGCATTTTCACCACATTTCTTCGCGGATTTGACATTTCCTAACTCAAATCTCGCGCCCAGAGCCTACCACACTTCCACTGCTCAAGGAGGCACATTCCTTCCAAGCTCTTCCAATCTAAATGGTGAACAACACTTGTCTCGACAAGTGATAGAGTTGACGAGCGTCCTTGTACAACAGACAACTTTGGTGAATCAACTCTTGCAATGCACCAAGATCCAACGTGCCTGGGACGAGGTGTCCCGAAGTAGGACAAGGGCAGATGAACCTCTCCACTAGCATCCCGGCAAGCAGCCCATTAACCAACCACAATTCGAGCGTTCTGGCAGTTTACACTCCCGCCTGAATCCTTGGGATAGCGTATACTCTCGTCTTAGCGCAAGAAGGAGCGTGCATTCTCGATCAAGTACATGGATGAGCATACGATCACGATTAAAGTCACACTCCGATTATCAATATGGACAACCTTCCAGGCGAAGTGTTCATTCACAACTAGGCTCGCAATGAGTATTCTCCACCTCACATTGAAGTAGGCAGCACAGTAGACAGAGAGAATCAGTCGCTCAATCCAACTCAAGTTCAACCGACAGCCTGCGAGCAGCTTATTTGCCTGCCAGGAACATGCCACATACACCGCAGCCATGACATAGACGAGTCGATCATAGGGAAGAGTGGCCCAAACCCATAGGTCACGATCGGGAGCAGCCGAAAGTTCCACTGCCCCAGCAGAGGCAAATTCAAGAAGAAGTTGAAAGGCTCCTAACTGAACAATTGCGTAATTTCCAACGTAACGAGCCTGCTGATGATGCGTTTCGACCAGACATGACCCATATAAGCATGTCACCATTCATGAATGAGATCGAGTGGACATATCCACCTCGCGGGTTCACTATGCCTCACTTCACTCCGTACAAGGGAGACGAAGATCCAGATCGATATCTCAAGCACTACTGCAGTATCATAATCCTCTACAGGAACAACGACGCGCTTATGTGCAAAAAATTTGCCACAACTCTACAAGGCCAAGCGTAAGATTGGTTTCACACTCTACCGCCGCAGTCGATCCGGAGTTTCAATGAACTTTCCTTTGTTTTCATTAAGGAGTATTCATCTAACCGCTCAATCAAAAGAACATCCGACCATCTCTTCAGTATCGTAAAGACCCGAGGGAGACAATTCGCGACTATGTCAAGAGGTTCAAAGCTAAGAAGGCCAAGATTGTTGGCTGCAATAAGGATATAGCAACGGCAACATTTAGAAATTGGCTTCCCAACGAACATCCTTTATTCGGAAAACTAATCATGGGAGAAAAACTGACCCTAGCAGCTTCGTATGCTTTGGAAGAAAAGCATGCATTATGGGATGAGGCCAAGCAGTCTAATAAAAACGAGTCGGAAAAGAAGCACATGGAACGCTCCTCGATCAAAAAAGACTCAGGGCCTAAAACATTCACCAAGTTCACAGTTCCAATCGGCCAAATTCTCCGCAAGCTCAAGAACAAACCTTGGTTCGAACTGCCACCACCCATGAAAGGCGATCTTACCAGGCTGAATCATACAAAGTATTACGCATTCCATCAAGGACCAGGCCACACTACCAACGGCTGCCTAAAGTGGAAGCAATACTTTGACAAGCTAACAAATGAGGGTCGATGCGATGAGTATCTTGAAAGGTTAACGAAACAGCCTACACAAGCAGGGAAAGTCTCCATCATCGTTTGAACCCCGTTTGGGCTTTTCCAAATAAGTTTGAAGTTTCAAGCAGCTCGACGAACAAGGCCTCGCAAGCCAAAGATTATCCAGTTTGTTATGCAGTTCCTACCTTTCAGCACATTTGATTTATTTCTTTATTCTCAATGAAGATTTAAGAAGTTACTCATAAACCTGGCTTAACTGTTGTCCACAACAACTGCTAAAAACCCTTTTTGGGTCTTTTCTCCAGTGCGAGAGGATAAACTAATTGCTCTCCAGTGTGAGAGGGTAAACCAATTCCCCAACACCCGTATGGGTCTGCTCTCTAGTGCGAGAGGATAAACTAATTGCTCTCCAGTGCGAAAGGGTAAACCAATCCCCGACACCCGTATGGGTCTGCTCTCCAGTGCGAGAGGATAAACTATTTGCTCTCCAGTGCGAGAGGGTAAACTAATTCCCCTCCAGTGCGAGAGGATAAACTAATTGCTCTCCAGTGCGAGAGGGTAAACTAATTCTCTGACACCCATACGGGTCTACTTTCCAGTGCAGGAGGATAAACCAATTGCTCTCCAATGCAAGAGGGTAAACCAATTCCCCGACACCCCTATGGGTCTACTCTCCAGTGCGAAAGGATAAACTAATTACTCTCCAGTGCGAGAGGGTAAACCAATTCCCCGACACCCGATAGGTCTGCTCTCTAGTGCTAGAGGATAAACTAATTGCTTTCTAGTGCGAGAGGGTAAACTAATTCCCCGACACCCATATGGGTCTACTCTCCAGTGCGAGAAGATAAACTAATTGCTCTCTAATGCGAAAGGGTAAACTAATTGCTCTCCAACGCGAAAGGGTAAACTAATTGCTCTCTAGTGCGAAAGAGTAAACTAATTGTTCTCCAGTGCGAGATGGTAAACTAATTCCCCAACATCCATCTGGGTAAGCTAAGCTCTCCAGTGCGGGAAGGCCACATAGCTTAAAAGATCGAATGTTTGAAGATCAACTAATCAGCAAATGGTCAGGGGGCAGCAACCACTTTTGCACTTAATAGTTCACTTATCCTACACTTCATTTTCAGCAACTCCGATCTTGGCAGCTTTATCGTTGACTGCTCCATCTATGGCAGCTGAGAAATCAAACTTAAGCAATTTCTTCATATTTGGCAAACAGACCAGACATGGTAGCCCAAACCATTACCCATGCCACGCCACTTCCTCGGTCCATGCAGAGCTAATCCTTAACTTCAATCAAGCCGAGCAGCACAAGCAATGACCCCTGCCACCCCACCTCCTTGGCCCATGACAAGCCAACTTCTGGCCCCTGCCAGCTGACGTGCCACACCACCCCGACAGTTGCCCCATAGCAGCACCTCCCAAAAAGAAGACAAGGAGAATTAAGTTTTCCTTACATCAGTGTTGCACGGAGAAGATGAAGAAAGCAATGAAAGACGGGCATTTGCATGGGCAAGTGTAGAAGATTGCTAGGGGAGGAGGAACAAATATCCTTTAAGCTTTCTCTCTTTTGTAGGGTAGAATAAATCGCTCTCCAAAGTTGATTTAACAACACACTTAAGGTGGATTTAAATAGGATTTGAGAGAAATTTATTTCCCTTTCTTAGAAGGATCTAATTTCATATTAAAGAGGGAATCTACATCAAAATAGGAAGCAATCCTAAGTTTCCTAGAGCAAGAAGATCTCTACACCTGCTGCCCTTTCCTACGAGCAGCCCAGCATGTGTGGGGGCGTTTATGGAGCCAAAAAATAATTAAGAGGCGACACGTGGATTTTTAGGTGAAGAGAACAAAATTACCCTCGAGACATACCGGGTTTCCTACACGCGAGCAGCGGAGAATCATCCATTAACCGAGTCAAGAATGCCCAAAATAGGTAACAAGTTCAAATTTATCTCATCCATCTTTACTCCATATCCTCTACAAGGAAATCATTCCATAACCTTCAAAACCTTCCATATAAATTAAATTAATTAGGCTAATTAATGGATTAATTCCTAATTAATCCATTAATCACCAAATTAATCACCATTACACCCCAATGCTCTATAAATAGGACTCCATTTTCTTTGAAAGACTAAGTCCACACTCTTACAAAACTCCAAAAACTCTCTAAACACTTTTCTCTAAATACGCCTTGATATCCTCTACTATTTGCTAGATATTAGATAAATTAGTATAGTGATCTCTTGACGCTTCCATAATTCGAAGCGAAGAGCTCTCACATTGGAGTTTTGAAAGCTGATGTTTACTGCCTAAACCAAGCCCTCTCTGACAGCCATGGCTTCAGCTTGAAAAGGGGAGTGAACATCCTCAAAGCTACCACATCTTGCTGCCACGAAATTTTCAGCGTCTCCCCTGAGAATAATTCCAAATCCTGCCAATTTTTTCTCCCCATTCCACGATCCATCAACATTTGTCTTAAGTCTTCCACAAGGCAGTGTTGTCCATTTGGGAATCCCATGATGTCGAGTTATGGTTCCCCGATAGTGTATTAGCCTTAGTTTACATACTCTTACCACTAGAATAATGTTCTAGCAACACAAATATCAGGTGGATCGTGTTTATCCTCTTATAGTTGTTCATTCCTAATGCCCCATAATTCCCAGCAAATCATTAGGAAAGAATCAAAACTGTCTGCATGGACCAAATCAACAATCTCTCTTATCCACATTAAGAAAGAATGTGGGTGAGCCTCCCTCAAAAGAATACCCAAGTGTGATGCAAGCCATGCACGCTTAGCATATAGACGCTTCTTCAATAAAGGTATATCCATTTCACCATAGGAGTTACACATCACAGAACATTTATTAGTGTCGATATGACACCCAGCTAGATTAGCTATGGTAGGCACGAAGTTGTTGCACAGTCTCCAAATGCACACTTTTACTTTTAGTGGAACATTCGCATCCTATACTCGGTGCCACGGTTTGAAATACGAATTAGCATGAGAGGAAAACGATGCCCCATTATTTGATGGATGAATCCACTCATTAGCCACATGATAAGCATTGTGAATCGTTAACTCTTTTTTTCATAATGCCATATCAAGTAATCTGGAATGGACCGAAGGCTCAGTGGAATAGATTGGATTTGGTTCGTCTCTTCATTAGTAAAGAGTGTCCTTAGAAAATCACAGTTCCATGTCCTAGTAGCAGGATTAATAAGTTCATTAACTGTGCTCAAAGTACATCCCACAAGTTGAGATGAGAATGGGCGAAATAGGGAATGAATTAAAAGCCATGGATCTTCCTAAATCCTTATTGACCCCCCCCACCTGCCACCATGATCCAAGAAAGAGTATTTTCCTGGCAGCGCAGATACTCTTCCAACGATACGACGCTTTTAATTTTAAGGGTGCAACCATGAATGATCCATTAGGGAAATACTTGGCTTTCAGAGTTCTTGCAACTAGTGAACAAGGCTCAGTGATTAACCTCCGCCCTTTCATAGCCAACATACCCAAGTGAAAAACATATAAATTATGAAACACAATTCCACCCTCAGATTTAGTTAGGTAGAGCTTGTCCCAAGAGTACCAATACACCTTTCTTTTGCCATCATTTCCACCCCACCAAAACATGACAACTAATATGTTAATATCATCAGGAAACAACTCATGGTATAAGTTTGAATCGATTGTGCAATAGCCTTTACCAAGAGCTATTAGCCTGCTACACTGAGCATCTTACCTTTCCAAGTTTGTAATCTTTTCCACTCCCGATCTTTTAAATAATTGAAGTAGAGTTATCGATTCCTTCCAGCAATTGTTGGCATGCCCAAGTATTTCTCAGGACGATCAACTCGATGTACCCTCAACAATGGAGCAAGTTTTAACTATTAAGGCCTCTTGATATTACAACTGAAACATACCTCACTTTTAGTTAAATTGACCTTTTGGCCCATGGCACACTCATACGAGTAAAGTACATCCATAATTTGCGGCATCCAGATTCCTTAGCCCGGCAAAAGAGCAAGCTATCATCTACAAAGAGTAAATGCTGCACTGATAGTGCATCCGGATAAACGGAAATGCCCTTAATTAGACCCTCAATTTCCTTGTTGGCAATCAAAGCTAATAGAACCTCAGCACAAAGTATAAACAGGTAGGGTGACAGAGGACCCCCTTGTCGCAGGCCTCGCTCCATATGGATGTATCCCCATGTCCATTAATTATGATTGAATATGAAACAGTAGTCACACAAGTCAAAATCATCTTAATCTATTTGGAAGAGAATCCCAGTTTAGTGAGAATTCCATACAGGTATCCCCACTCGATCCTATAATAAGCCTTGCTAATATCCAACTTTAAAGACAAGAACCCATTTTTTCCCCCGTCTTCTTCTAAACATGTAATTGGATATCTCATATGCAAGAATGGTATTGTTCGATATCGTTTTACCTAGAACGAAGGCGCCTTGAGCTTATAAGCACCTTACAGCCTTGTATAACTTATATGTTAGCTATTTTTCAAAATTGGCTACTTTTCAAAATTTTCCCTCAAAATATGGGTGAATAGTTAATAAAGGTTTAGACATTCAAAGACATGAATTTCTTTTTTAAACAAACGATATTATCTACATTAAGATGAGGGGGTTGGATTTATCCTCACAATGGGCTAGCAATAATATGGTTCAAATTCGTGTTTGGCAAGAATTGAACCTAAGATCTCTCACTTACAAATGAAGAGAAATACTACTAGACTGTAGTACTAAGTGGCTCAAAGACATATAAATTATTTCAAAATTTTAATGTAGAAAAATTGGAAATTTGTAACTCACTTGAAAATTGCTTTAAACTTAAAAATGTAAACATAGTTGCCACTTAGTAATACGTTTTAGTGGTATTAGGGTTCGATTCGCTTCAAAGGTGAATTTGAACCACATTATTGTTAGCCCATTGTGAGACTAAGTCTATCCCTCCCATTTGCCAATTAGTTGCCTAATATTTCTATTCTACTATTTAATTTAGTTTCCCTATGTTTCTATACTACTATTTAATAAAAATAAATACTTTATCAACCTTTGTAGGTAAAATCTCAATCTTGTCATTTTTTTTAAGGAAGAAACATTACTATATCAACAATTACGGAAATATTTTTTTATGTTGCATAATATTAAATGCCATCAGCAGTAAATAACTTAAATTTATTTGAATTATTACTCTTATTAGAATTCCGTAAATACAAATAATTTAATACTTAAAATATTTAATATTACATAACATAAAAGTGAAATTGCAAGAAATACCCCACTATCAGAAAATAAAAAACAACTCGAAAATCAAAACAAACAAACAATGTAGCTGTTGAAATCAATATAAAAATGACACCAAAAGTTCTACGACAACGAGGTTCCACGGTCGTAGTTAACGAGAGATTTTTCAATGTGACCGTCACATGAGGTGGTACACCATGTGTCCTTATATAAATGGTGGGTTATGTGTGTTAAAAGATTAATAACTTAAAAATTAAAAATTTTCACCACTTGTATAAAAACACATAGTATACCATTCGTGTTCCCGTCAGAACTAAAATTTTTTCGTAGTTAACGTTTAATGTTAACGTCTGGACCAACCGAGTTGACCAAAAGGGCAGCCTGACCTCGTAAAATCCCCCGAGGTGCCATTTTACGACATCGTATAGGGAAACCATCCGCCCAAACAACTGACTGTTCAATACCACAAGTGTTCTGACTATGATGTGGGCCACTAACCAAAAAAACACGTGTATCATTAAAACATACTAAAAGTATAAACTATTCTTGTAACCACACATTTATCCTCTCTCTAACACCAATGATGAAGAAACACAAACCCATTCATCCACCACTTTCATGTCCTTCCTCCTAGAAGCCAAGTTTCGAACCTTCCTTTTTGTTGCCCATACGCACCATCCATATCTTACCAACCTCTATGGCTATAGATCTTTGTAGGCCTAGTAGTCTTTGTCACATCCCGGACCGGGTCCACCACATCACAAGCCCATTCCACCACCGTAGCACGATATTGTACGCTTTGGGCCCCGACTACACCTTCACGGTTTTGTTTCTAGGAACTCACATGAGAACTTCCCAATGGGTCACCTATCATGGGATTGCTCTCGCGCGTTACTCGCTTAACTTCGGAGTTCCAATGGAACCCAAAACTAGTGAGCTCCCAAAAAGCCTCATGCTAGGTAGAGATGAGAATATACATATAAGGTTTATAGGATCCACTCCCCTGGGCGATGTAGGATGTTACAATCCATCCCCCTTAAGGGCCCGACGTCCTCGTCGGCACACTTCCGGTCAGGGACTGGCTCTGATACCATTTGTCATATCCCGGCCTGGGTCCACCACATCCTGGGCCCGTTTCACCACCGTAACACGATATTGTCCGTTTTGGGCCCCGACTACACCTTCACGGTTTTGTTTCTAGGAACTCACACGAAAACTTCCCAGTGGATCACCCATTATGGGATTGCTCTCGCGCACTACTCGCTTAACTTCGGAGTTCCAATGGAACCCGAAACCAGTGAGTTTCCAAAAAGCATCATGTTAGGTAGAGATGGGAATATACATATAAGGCTTATAGGATCCATTCCCCTTGGCTATGTATGATGTTACAATCCACCCCCCCTTCGCCCAGGGGAGTGAATCCTTTAAGCCTTATATGTATATTCCCATCTCTACCTAGCACAAGGCCTTTTGAGAGTTCATTGGCTTCGGGTTCCGTAGGAACTCTGAAGTTAAGCGAGAAGGAGGCCATAGCATTCCCAGGATGGGTGACCCAGTGGGAAGTTGCTCGTGTGTTCCCAAAAACGAAACCGTAAGGGAATGGTAAGCCCAAAGCGGACAATATCGTGCTACGGTGGTGGAACGGGCCCGAGATGCGGTGGACCCCGGGCGGGGATGTGACAATCTTTTTCTAGAATTATCGTGGGTCGTTCAGTCAAGACCGGCCAAGTCCTATTGCAAGATGAATTGGCTTAGATAAAGATAGAATAGTCAAGACCTAATGCAATAAGGAGTCTTAATAAGCTAGGAATGTTGAAACGCAGGAAATGAACTTAGTTTGTTAAAGGAGGTTGGTTTGAAGTCCTAATGGAATTAGGAATAACCGAGACCTAATTAGATTGGGTTAAGGGGTTCTAATCCGAGTATGGTTCCAGCTCGGCCATGAGAAAGTTTGCTGCTATAAATAGGACCACTCCAATTCAACACACAAATTGCCATGCACAAACCTCTCAAACACCTTGAGATTTTTATTTTCTTTTTCCGCCAATACATCTTTAATTTGGATAAACAACATTGTGAAGGCAACCGGTGACATCTTAAGTTTGGATAAATAGCACTGGAGCCGTAGAATCAGCCGACCATGGAGCACCTTTAGTTTGGATAAATAACACTGCTTTGAGACCAACTAATTATTTATCCAAGTCTCGATTGACAAGGATTTTCGAGTCCTTGTTGGTAGAGGTCATCTCATTAGCCTTCTCGATGAAGTAAGGTGTTACAGGTTACTACGTTCAACACATTGAAAGCCGAATTTGATATTGAACTTCACAGAACTAGCAGTTTTGTCTTCAGACTTTAAAACTCGAAGGCCGAGACGTGTTCTTTCCTTGGTCGTAGTCACAAGATCAAGAAGTCAACAGCGCGCCCAACGCGACATCAACACATTTTACTCCCTAGTTGAGCTCGGCTGACGAGTTGGCACGCCCCGCACACAACCGTAGGACGTAGTTAGCTTATTAATTACTCGGCCTGCACACCATGTTGGCTTGGTAGTTTTTAGGGTCAACATTTTGGCACGCCCAGTAGGACCCAATGTTAAAGCTACGAAGTTCATGACCATTGAAACATGGTGAGTAAAAAAAGAAAACATGAATGGATAAATTAGCGACTAATCTTCCATCTACGGTCTAAAACCCAGGTCATGATGGCTTGTCACAAGCATAAAATCCTCTTGTTGCCATCACACCGGAAACCACAAGTGCGACACACCAAGAAAATGAAGTCAGTCTCGGCAGACAGCCTCTTGAAGTGGAGGTCACCACCAGAGCAACAAAAGGAATTTTTGTCAAATGAATAGTAAAGGATTGTGATGAGGACGATGATGATGCTTTCAACCTACCAACCATATCGTTTCTTAGATGGTGACTTGAAGAGCAAATTTGGCAGTTTGAACATATATTTAGCCGAGAAATAAAGAACATACGTGAAGAAATGCATGATATGTTACTTAAAGTCTAGGATAGTGGACTCGCCGATCAAATCAGGTAGCATTGTTGACTTGGAAAATAGTGGTGGGTCAACCAGTAGATTAGACTGTTTCAATCAGAAGGCAGAAACAATATTTATTAATATAGTTGAAGTCTAAAGAATGATTGATTCAGCCTTGATGAAGGGGCCGAAGTTTCCAAAATTCATTCACCCATATCCTGCTTATGTGAAAAAATTCAAGTACCCCAAGGGATTCAAGATTCCAGACTTCAATCTTTTCGTTAGAGAATCATCTCTATCGTTATTAGAACGCGTGGCTCGATTCACTGCTCAATGTGGGGACGTCAACAACGATTTCCATAAGTTGTGATTGTTCAACTTTTTGTTAACAGGCTCAGTGTTCGCATGGTATATCAACCTCCCACCCAACTCTATCCAAAGTTGGGATGAATTGATTGAGAAGTTTCATGAACAATTTGGTCGACTAGGGATGGACGTGTCCATGTCTTCTTTAGCCAGGATGGGTCAAGCCTCTGATGAGTCACCAATGGAATACCTTACGAGGTTTAAGTCGGCTAGAAACTGGTGCCGAGTACCTCTCCCTGAAGTTGAGTTCGTTAGACTCGCTTTAAACATCATGGATATAAAGTACAAAAAGAAATTCTTGGGGGCATATTTCCAAGATATGTACGAACTGGCACAACATGTTGAGCAATATGATTATTTGCTCCAAGAAGAGAAGATCTTAAAACCCACATCCCGAGGAACAATCTACAAGAAACTTACAATCAATTATGCATCAGCCGACGGAGAAGAGTTCTAATACGCTAGTATGGATATGGCCAGGATACTAATTGACAAACCATAAGTATGCAAAGTGTTAGCTCACGCTAGCTCTAAAGATGTTAAAACCCGCTCGGCCCCTATGGAAACTACCATTAAAACATCAAAAGTCTACACCTTCGACATCACTAAGGCCGATGCCATCTTCGACCAGTTACTGTTCACGAAAATTATCAAACTTTGGCAAGGGCATAATATTCCTAAAGTCAAAGACTTAAAAGGAAAAACTTATTGCAAATATCACAACTTGAACAAACATACGACAAACAATTTTGTCGTATTTCGCGATGCCATTTAGAGCTGGATTGATAATGGTAAGCTCAAATTTCCTAAAAAACAAATGGTAGTTGACGCCAATCATTTTCCTTCGGCAACGGTAAGCATAGTAGATGCTCATTTACCCAAAAACAAAGGAAAAGGGAAAGCCGAGTTCATTCCAATGCAATTTGTTCCAAAGCAAAACTCTCAGCCATGGCTGAAGATTGATTTGTTTTCTAATGAGTCGCCCAAAGACTTTTCAGGACCAGCTATCGTCAAGTCCATGTCAGACTCCAGCACAGAGGAAGCGAACATGCTGATGGTTCTGTGTAGTCGGTGCAAAGCAAACGTTATCCTAACTGAGCCGAATAAGAAACCACATCAGTCATCCGTGGCTGCAAAGACACCTCAAAAGGTGCTCAGCGCAGGCCAACGTCAGAGAGTTTTTTATAGGCTCGACCTTCAAACACGAAATGACAGGTCACCTTCAGTCAAACGGTGACTCGATTTTGAAGCACTGTTTTATAATGAGGATTATTATACACGTAACTCTATTAGTTCGAGTTCACCCGTAAATCAGAGAACCTTCAAGCCACCTAAGCTACGCGACTGACAGTGGTATAGCTATAATTCTCCTACCGGTGTATATACAACATTGTCTAAATCACAAGAACGCCAGCACCAGCGAATAGACTGTATGGCTTACCGACAAGCAGCCCATGCTACCTTGGCTACCAAATGGCAGCCGAAAGAAACAACAGGCAACAAAGATGATAAACAACCTTCAATAATCATGGTCGAGTTACTTCAAGGAAAGAAGGTGATCGACCGAGACTTTGAAACCATAATTGAAGAATCTGAAGCGTATCAAACTTCTCATTCGGCCTTGGGAAATGAAAGCTCTCCTCAAGTACTTCCAGAAGGAAGCCGAGAGCAAACTTCCCTCATTACCTACATAAGAACCGTTGATCAGAGTCAGACAGAATCTCCACCCACCGTTTCTCGGTGAAGCTTTGGACTATTTATGGGAGTTTCACAAAAAACATTCGGTGAATGATTTATACAGCTTACCAAAAGCATGCCAAGACATTATCGATCTCATTCTAGCTTGCCCCGATGTTGAACGGATCATCCAAAAGACCTCGGATCCATGGATAAAAGCCAGGTTCCAGCATATACGTGAGGCTTGAGTTCTCAGTTTTGATGTATATCCATACACTGATATTGACATGACCAAACTTCCCTTCTCTACCGAGGATCTCCAATATTTGTGATACCATTTTGAAGTCTTTTCCGTCGTTTCCCTTTTCGACCTTATGAAAGATGAAAAAGAACGCGTAGCACGACTAGATGCTTACCTCGACATGAGAGATGCCCGTACTGCATATTAGGAACAAACTCGTGTAACGTCACAAGACCAAGACCCAATTCTAACTCTGGACGAACCCAAGGTTAATGTACAAAATGAGACGCCTTTAGTGGACTCACCGCAGGAACATACCCCGGTGTCAGTCGAAGAAAAACAAGCGAATATTGCCCAAGCCCAAAGCATTTCGCTAGAAAATCCAGAGGACGAAGATCGCAACCTGATGGGTCATTCGGTCTTTGACAACATGGAAATCAGTATGTTTTATGTTTTATCTGTCGTTTTTCAACCAACCGCATCCCAACCAAATTCCCTAAACGACGACGTAATTGCAGAAGAAACCACATAAGTCAATTTTGTGGCTGCAGAAGAAATCGAGCTAGCAACAAAAGAAGATAAACTCAAAGCAGCTCTTGCTGAATTGTTTCCTCAATCGTCATCAGTTAATCTCCATCATTTGAAGACGTTGTATGTTACAACTCATATAGAAGGATATCCAGTCTCCAAAATTTTCGTTAACTGTGGGGCAACTGTCAACATCATGCCCATAGCTATCATGAGGGCATTACATCGCTTCAATGACAAACTTATTCCATCAGAGGTCACCATAAGCAGCTTTGTCGGTGACAAATCCCAAACCAAGGGAGTGCTTCCACTAGAAGTAAATATTGCAGGTCATAATCACATGACCGTGTTTTTCATAATTGATTTGAAAATCGAGTATAATCCATTACTCGGCCGTGACTAGATCCATCAAACAAGCTGCATCCCTTTATTGTTATATCAAGTCCTCATCTTTTGGGGTGGCAAATCGTTTATGGTTCATCCGGTCGACAATCAGCCGTTCGAAGCTAACATGATCCAGGCTCATTATTACGATGACCATGTTGGCTACATCACCTTACAAGGATTCAATGATAAAAGACGGCTGACTCGAATCTCAGTTCAAAAAGCCATCAAGATTAGCGCCGAGACTGTTCACAAGGATTCGGCGAGACTCGGGTTGGCTAACCTAATCACCAACCTTGATGTCTGATATCACACAAGATAAATGCGGGGATGCGGTTTCATCTACCATAGATCGATTGCTGGCCTATTGATATGTTGTTTCTAAACAATCGAATTTAGGCGTAAACTTAATAGAATTTCTTGCCGAATGAGACAACGGTCCAGCCCTATCACTCGACAAAGTCCAAGATACCCAGGCCGAGCTCGAAGACAGTCGGCCCCAAGTCAAGAACCCCTAAGAGGAAATAAATGTTGGAACAGCCCAAGACCCATGACTTTTATTTATTGGTGCTTTGTTACCCCAACATATGAAAATCGAGCTTTGTAATTTACTCAAGGAATTTAAAGATTATTTTGCTTGGCGTTACCATGAGATGCCTCGTTTAGACCGAACGCTTGTCGAGCACGAATTACGCATTAAACCTGGGTGTAAACTGTTCCGTCAACCACATTAACAATTTTTAAACGAAGTACAACTCGGCATAAAGGATGAACTCGTTTGACTTTCAAAAGCCAGGTTTATTCAGACAGCTTGATATGTCGAATGGTTGGCGAACATCAGCCCAGTTTTGAAGAAAAGTGGTGCTTTACATATTTGTATCGATTTTCAAAATTTGAATATGGCAACCCCTAAAGATGAATACCCAATGCCAATTTCATATTTGTTAATCGACACAGCAGTAAACCACAAGGTATTATCCTTCTTGGATGGTCATGCTGGTTACAACCAAATTTTTATCGCTGAGGCCGACGTCCATAAAACCACTTTTCGTTGCCCTGGCTTACTCGGAACGTACGAGTGGTCGTTATGCCATTCGACCTGAAAAACGCCGATGCCACATACCAGCGAGCTATGAATACTATTTTTCTTGATTTAATTGGTATTATCATTGAAGTTTACATTGATGATGTCGTAGTCAAATCGAAACATCGCCGAACACATTTAGATGATCTTCGGTAGGTTTTCCTTTGTATACGCCAACATAACCTTAAAATGAACCATGCCAAATGCGCCTTCGGCGTATCAGCCGGTAACTTTTTGGGTTTCCTTGTACATCATTGTGGTATCGAGGTGGACGAAAATAAGGCTCAAGCAATCATTGATGCTCCACCACCAACGACCAAAAAACAACTACAGTCTTTACTAGGCAAGATAAATTTTTTCCGCCACTTTATTGCTAATTCGGTGAGGAAAATGAAAGCATTTTCCACGCTCTTGAAACTCAAGGATTCTGACACCTTCAAATGACGTGAAAAGCATCAAGATGCCTTAACACAAATCAAGGTTTCTCTCACGACCTCACTTGTCCTGGTGCCACCTCAATGCGACAAACCTCTCAAGCTATATATCTTGGCAGCCGAAAAATCCATCATGTGAGACCCTAAAATTTTAGAAGTGTTTTTATGAACTTTGGAATGCCTACGAATTTTACAATTTATAGTTCATTTTAAATGGGTGATAAGTTTACTTGAGTTCAAAGATTATTTTGAGGTAAAAAGATGAAAATGGACATCATTAAGAGTTTGTAGTATCTTATGGATTACCTTTTAGAACTTAGATGAATTTTTAAGGTGATTTACATTTTAGACCAATGAGTAAGGGACATATGGAGCCATAAGTGATGGAATTAGCCACGTGTAGATCAATTTGACAGCCACCTTCCGCAAGAGAACCTAGTAGCTTATTCATGATTATATCTTGATAAGCTCCACCATGCTGCTAATTTATAAGAATTATCAATAAGCCTTGTTGTCAACTTTGCATGGCATGTTGATGACTAAGCTATAGACCATTTCAATGTGTGTTGCATGCATCGAATAAGTTTCTCCCAAACCTACACGCACGAGCTTGTTGAAGAACTAGATAGGTCCATTGGGCCGTCACACTATCCAATCGAATTACATTGGTAGCCGCCTTTTTTCCCTATAAATAGGGACTTCATTCCTTTGGTTTTGGTTACCAACTGGTGTACGGGTTGGACCATGTGGTGGGATACATGGTTACATGCAAGCATGCATGTTAAGCCTTTGCAGAGAAGAAAATTTCTATTAATCTTTGGAAATTCGTAACTTTCAATCCGGGATTCCGATTGAGGAACGATTTTTGCCTACATGTTCAGTGAATCGAACTCAACGTTCTAAGGTAAATTTCAAGGAATTATTATTTAGGTTTGAATAATTCATTTAGATTGGGTTTATGACTAATTAGGTTTAAATCTTCGATTCAAGCTTGTTCTTGCACAATTTGAGGGCTTTAAAGCCTATTTGATGACTGGACAACGATTTCTAAGATATTAAGGTAAAGATTTACATATGATCAGATTTCTAGGATTTTGTACAAGTTTCATATGGATGAGATTTAGAGAAATATGATGTTTGACTCGAAATTCATCAAATTTGGTCTTTAAAGGACGTTTGTATGGAAGAAGTGAGTTGTACTATTGATGGATTGTGTTTTGGCTTGAAAGATATGTTGAATTTCTGGGAAAACAAACCTCAAAGCTACTGGTCTTATACCAGGGATTGAACTGCGAAAATAGTTGTTGTTATGGGAATAAAGTTTAGCCATTATATATGGACATATAGTGACATATTGTAATTGTTGAACTAAGGACTCCAATTACTCGCGGTGCTTGCGTTTAATTGAGGTATTCGTGAGGAATATTGCTTGCTTGGCTTGGAGACCAAGTAGGGGGATCCTTACTTACCCTAGTTATGGAATTTGTGCATGTATGTATATGTAAATATACGAATGCCTGTGAAAGCTGCATAGATTTTGTTGTGATAGAACCATGAGGAAAAATGGTTTTGTTTTATATCATGATATGCATGTTGTTTTATGCTACAAATTAAAGTGATGACTTGAGAGTGAAAGGGGCATAACAACCGCCTTGGGTTTCGATCCCCTAAACCTCCAGAAGGGTTACTACGAAGGGATTAGTACCACTACCTTTCTAGGAGAGGTATTTGGATATCTAAGGGTAGAGCATTAAAGGACACTCTCGCTACACCTTACCATAAGTATATTCATTCGAAGTTGGTCCATGTAAGGGGGTAGTTGGTCATTGGACCGGTCATTAGGCATGTAACAATTTATTGGGATCCTATTTTCTTTTTAAAAGGAAATTGTGTGAGCATACAATCTATTTTCGAAACTAAAGCTTTTGTTGTGCATCAATCATTCTCCTATAGTATATATAGTGTTGTATACCATTTTCAAACCTAGCTGGGGTGGATTCCCTGAGGAGGAGCGATGAACGTTTGTGAAGTTCACCCCTACTTTATTACAGGACCGGTGAACCTATAAATAGACGATCTCGACTAAAGTTGGGACTAAAGCTGTTTGTTACTTGTCAACTTCTCGGTCGTTCATTGCCTCACCATCTTGAAGGAATCTTTTGTAGCCAAACTCAGCACTTTGTACTTTCCAAATGGTACTGATGGTGAAGGAATCTTTTGCAGCCAAACTCAGCACTTTGTACTTTCCAAATGGTACTAAAGAGTTGGTTTAGTATGATAATTACCTTAAACTCTTTGGTTTTTTTGTAGATTGTGAAGTTCTTTTCCTATGTAAAAAATTTATCAAAATCCAATTGCCATTTTATTCTTCATTTTACCAAAATGATTTCCACTTTCGTATTGCTTAAAAATAAATTATTTTATCCCCCTCAAATAGCTTTACATTCTATTAGGAATGTAGTGTTATAGTGTTGGATTTTATCACTATAATATTGCATTACTAATAGAGCGTGGCACTGTTACGTGCCCTTTTTTGGGGAGTGACACATCGGTTGTCTTCTTGGACAAGACAACGACACCGGGCATGAGCAAGCTATTTTTTATCTTAGCCAGAATCTCAACCCACCTGAGATAAATTATTCAGCCATAAAAAAGCTCTACCTAGCATTGTTTTTCATCGCGTCAAAACTCAGGCAATACATGCTTCCATCGGTCACTCAGGTCATTGCCCAGGCATATATGATTCGCTACATGCTTACTCGGCCAATAGTAAAAAGCTAAATTGGGAAATGGACAATGGCAATATCTGAATTCAGTTTGCATTACGTGCCCTAGAAAGCCATCAAGGGCCAAGCACTAACAGACTTGTTAGCCTAACACCCATCCCCTACGGTTTTGGGGGCAACGATGTCGAAATTGGCTTGGTGGAGACACGTGATAATTCTTGGACGATGTATTTTGATGGCTTTAGTACTTCAGCCTCGGCTAGCGTTGGAATGGTCATTCAATCCCCATATTAACACCGCTGATATTGTTCTCTCAAGCTCGATTTCGATTGTACGAATAATTAGGCCAAATACAAAGCCCTTATCATTGGCCTTAACGTCCTTCACGACTTAAAGGCAGTCTGCGTACTCGTCTTCGACGATTCAGAACTTGTGATTAACCAACTCAATGGAACTTTTCATTGCATGAGTTGTACTATGGCACCCTATCACATAGTTGCTAGCTATTTGGCCGAGTCGTTCTATGGTATCACATTTAAATACATCTCTCGCATTTGAAACATTGACGTAAACGAACTAGCTCAAATAGCCTTCGGAGCACAACTCTTGGAGGGCAAGCTAGGCCAGGTAATACCTGTAGTATGACAATCACATCCAGCCTTGGTTAATTAACAAGTTCTTCAACACTATCGCATGATCCGTACACAAGTGATGTCCTTACCTTCGTTGTTGGAACGAGGAGATCCTGTAAACGTGTGTGTAGTCGAGACATTACCAGACGACTGGAGAAGGTCAATTATGTGATATTTCGATAACCCCAGTGACAAACACGACCATAGACAAGGGTTCATGCCACAAATTACGTGTTGTACCAGAATAAGTTGTACCGAAAAGGTGATGACAGTTTATTGTTATTGTGCCTAGGCCTGTAGGAGGCTGCCAAAGCAATTACAGATGTAAACGAAGGAATTTACATAGCTCATCAATTTGGATGCAAGATGCGTTGGCTACTTTGCCAACACAGCTATTTCTGGCCAAGTATATTGAAGGATTGTATCGAGTACACACGAGGATATGTACATTGTCAAATTCATAGGCCTATACAGAAAGTCCAGGTCGAATTACTTCACTTGGTCACCAAACCTTGGCCGTTTAGAGCATGGGCCATGGACATAATTGGCAAAATTATGTCATCTTTCGGATCAACAAAACATGCATGGATACTTGTTACGACATACTACTTCACCAAATAGGTCGAAGCAAAGTCATACGCCGAGTTAACGTCTAAAGAAGTTTGTAATATTGTGGAGGAAAATATCATAACTAGATTCGGCGTACCATAAACAATCATAACGAACAACAGTACGATCTTTACATCCAACAGATTCAAAGAGTCATGATGAAACTAAAAATTCGACTCAAGCAATCTACACTGTATTACCCACAGGCAAATGGACAGGACGAAGCAAGTAATAAGGTTTTAATCGGTATTCTTGAAAGAATGATAGAACAAAAGCCTGGCATGTGGCATTTGAAGTTAAATAAGGCATTATGGGCTTATCAACTTCACTATGATAAGCAATTAGGACGACCCCATATGCATTAACTTATGGGCACGACACGATACCAGTCGAGCTAAGTATAAACTCATTATGAGTAATTGAACAAAGTAGTTTATTCAGTGCAGAGTACAATCAGGCCATGAGACAAGAGTTTGAGGACTTGGAGGAAGTTCGGCTTGATGCTTATAATTTATTGGTGAAGCAGAAAAAGATTGCTGAGCGGGCCTATAATCAACGAGTCAGACAAAAAATGTTCGGCAAATGAGAGTTAGTTTGGCAAACTGTGTTGCCCGTGGGAATTAAAGACCTAGATTAGGGAAATGGTCGCCAAATTAGGAAAGACCATTCATCATCCATAAAGTTCTTAGCAAGGGGGCATACCACCTCAAGGATCGGACTGGTTTAATTCATAAGTTACCAATCAACGGGAAATTCTTAAAGAAATATTATCCAATCACTTGGGTGATGCAAGAATAAAAGGTTCATTTCATTAATTTTGCAAATGAGATACAAGAAAGGTAACAAAAATCGAAACGACCTATAACCATAGACAAAATCCTAAGGGGTTGAAAAAAGGAATGCTTCAAGAGCGGCCTTCAGTTCTAGCCACCTTACTTCACCTATTGTAACCTCAGCTTGTCTTGTTCTTTTGTCAATCTGAAGTTGCTGTTGCCTTTTCGCCCCCGCCGCGTACTCCGTCAGCTGAGCTCTCATTGACTCAAAATCCTTCTTAAGCTTGGAAGCAACAACCGACCTTTGGCGTTGAAGTTCATCAATTTGACGGTTAAGGTTAACCAGTCGCTCTTTCTTCGCTTTTATAGCCTCGAGTTCTGGTCGGATGGCCTCTTAAGCGGCCGTTGTAGCCTTGAGGTCGTCCTCTACCCAAAGAGCCCGCTTAAAAATAATGAAATATTCCCGAGTTCGCTCTAGGATGTTGGATAAATAAATAACATTTTTGCTACTTAGTAGACCATCAGCTGCAAGGTCGTTCAAGCATTCTCTTACAGAATCGAGGCATTTGCATTGAATGACTTGTGAGGCCAAAGTCAATAGAAGTTCCTGCAACTTGACGAAAACATCGAATTCAGCTACAGTCACGGAAGGCTTGGTTGTGGTGGCAGAAGGCCCGGCTACTCCGAAAGTACTTGAGAGTAGGGTATCGAGCTTAACCTCCCATGAAGGCTGCATAAGAAGGAAATTGTTAGGAAAAATTGTAAGTTACAAGGTAGCAAAAAATGGGATGTGTTAGACCTGCCGAGAAGAGACTTCGGCCATGTCTACTAATTCATTGCTCGAACCTAGAGAGCTTAATGGCGGAGCCTAGTGCTTAAGGCAGCATTTTAGTTCATGTGATTGATGGAGGTTATCTATGTTTAATGACCATTGGGGCGGCCAGGAAATATAAATAACGCCCTTCGGCGCATAAAATTTTCAGTGAAATGAGCGATTGGGCACTTGGCATTTGAGATTTTTCTTGGCTTATTGAGGAGGAATGCCGAGATCTTGGTCCTGAACTGGTGTCTTTGTCGTCGCCTCGAGCACAGAGATAGGTGCCGTTCTAAGTCCCGCGCTTTTTTCAACTACAGAAGTATCGACCTGGCCAGACGCTTCGACCACTGGTTGAGGATTAGTGAGTGGAAGTTTAGCTGGTCGAGGGCATCTCATCAGCGGGATTCCCTCACTCTCGTCCTCTTAAACAAATTTTTTTTTTAATATTTGGAAATCCAGTTAAGAGATAAGAAAATTATCATCCGAAATAGTCGAATTTCTTCTTCCAAAACGATCATAGGTTTCTTTTTGGAAATTGGGGAAGAGCTTTTCCCGATCGTTGTGGCCACTTTTTCCAAGACAGCAGTTACTAGGCTGGCTTGAGGAGCAACTGCTAGCCCCGGAGCTACAGGTCCCTCGACCAACGAAGCAATAACCGGTTCGACCACGACTTGAGAGACGGAACGAACTTCAGGCACTTGATCCGTTAGAAAGTTTTGTTGCACTCCTGTCCAGACCTGAACGACAAAAGTGGGGGGAGAAACACTAGGAGCAGTTGCTCCTGTGGTTTGGCTAGAGATGACGTGAATCTCACGTTCCCCTTTCTTTGTCAATTTCTTGACATGCTTTTTTAGAAAGGGAACATCACCAGTGTCTCGGCCTCTGGGCGAGGCCGTTTGCTGAGCAGGGTCGGCGTAGTGGCTGCAGTCTTCTTCAAAGAAAGGGCAAGTTTTTTCTTGGTCGCGGCCATTACTACCACATCATCCTGTTTTAGTGTACGAATACCTAAAAAAACTGAGGTTGAGTCAGAATAAAGTATTAAATGAACGATCAAGGGAAAATAGTAGACATAGATGTATACCTTGGGCCGTTTCTTTGGATTTTGGAGCAAGAGTTTTTTTGGGGCGGTCGCCAAAAAGTTTCTGTGAGATTTCATCGGCCGAAGTACTAAAGAAATCCTTGGTGTAAGTATCCCACCATTCGGCAAAGATGCTGGCACATTGGGTTTTTGAAGTGTTCAGTTGAAGGTGAAATTTGGTGCACCGCCCCTTGAACTCATCCTCGACCATCTTACATTCTTTCTTCGAAGAGCCGAAGAGATGTTCTCGACTCAAAAGTGAGCAATAAGCAATTAGTAGCATAGGGCACCCTTGAAGATAGCCTAATTGTCAAGCCGGGATGTTGGAATGGTAAACTTCCCAGCTGCTTCGTCGAGCTTCGTAACCATAAGGTAGGTCGCGAGTAATGATGAATGACCCGTAGGATTGTTAAAGATTGGCTTCCTTGGCCTCTTCCCACATTGATTGGGGAAGAATGATAGAATGAAGGCTGACGATAAGACTATGAATTCGTCGTCTGACATGTCCTCTAGGCTGAAGAAATATTTGAAAATTTCTTCGACCGAGTGAAGAGGAATAGGGCGTGAGGCCAGCTTAAGACCCATTGCTTCGGAAGAATTGAAGCTTGGGACTTTTGGTCACAATGTCGAGAAATACAAATGCAGCCAGAGCTGGAAGACACAGAGCAGGCCATTTTGGTGAAGGTCGATTTTCCCCTCTAAAGCATCAGCTAGGCATCGATTAAGATTAGCGAGGATGGCTGGACAAAGGTCTAGGACACAACCACTTGCCAGGGCCTCGACGACTGGCATGTTCTCTGCCAAACACTTATTTGAGCACAAAAAATGTATTTGTTGTACCAGTAAAATAAGAAGGCCTCGTGTTCTCCCTTCTTAAGATCTTCATTTTCTGAACCAGCGAAGTGGGTGATCAGGGTGTTGTAGTTGAAAAAATTCTTGTGCAGTTTCTACACATCTTCTTTCGACTGCCTTTGGTATTCTTTCGTCAAGGCCTCGATGGCGCATTCCTCGAAGGATGTTTTCAGATCTAGGTCGAATTTAGACCCAGAGATAACAGTATCGATTGGAAGGCCGAAAAGGGAAGTGCCGAGTATGGACGTGATATCCAACACCGTTGGGCTAATGGGGTCAAGAGGAAGGACCATCGTGTTGGTGGTTGAGCACCAGAAACTTAAGGTAGCCTTCACAAGTTCTCGGTCCAAGTTCATCTCGATGGTTAAAAGTTTGATGGCATCAAAAATGCCGAGAGATTTCCACTTGTTGCCAAAGTATAGCTCCATTCAAGTGACCCAAGAGGCCTAGGACGCAGTGGTCGAAGGCCAGGCACCTTGGGGTTTGGCCGATTCCCATTTCTACCAATCACACCCTTAGAACAAGGGTTTCAGGCAATGAGCCTACAACATCTCGGTGATGGCTTATAGGACATCATCCTTGAAAAGTAGGCCAAGAGTTTGGTCAAATCGGATGATTTTGGTATTGTTCTAGTAGGTGATGTTTCGGCATTTGTTACATTCTTTGATGAGTTTATTGATAAAGGTATTGGACGCCATTGATGAAGATGGTTTTTTTTCTGGATTTTAAAGTATGGTTTCTTTTCTGGGTTTTGAGGGCAAATGGCAAGAGATTCGAGAATTTTGAAAGTGTAAAGTTTGGATGAAGGAAAGTTGAGTATTTATAGGCATTTTGGGAGAAAGATCAACAATTTGGTTTTTGAATAATGGGGGGTAAAATCGATGGATAATTAAGGAATCCAGGTGAAGGGACCGAAGAACTTGTGGATTGAGGATGCATGTTTGTGTGTGACGGTGAAATTAATGGCGAATAGACGTTTCGATAGTTGCACGATTCGAATGTCATTATTAAAAACTGACGAGTAAGCTGAGGAATTGCCACGTGGTAGGACATCTGACAAAATTAGGATTGTGTAATTGTGCTTCATAAATGCACATGAGTGGTTGAAAAATTCGAGACGTTTTGGTGCCTTTCAGAGATATGCCAAGGGTTTGATTTCGCTTCTTCAAAGTCGAAACTCGGCCAAGGATTGTAGGTCGAGGACCTCAGAAGCAAGGGGGCAATGTTTGGGCCCAAAATATTATTTTGGGCCGAGTTTAGGGTTGTTTTTGGCCTAGTAGTCTTTTTCTAGAATTATCGTGGGCCATCTAGTTATCGTGGGCAGTCCAATCAGGACTGGCCGAATCCTATTGCAAGACGGATTGGTTTAGATAAAGATAAAGTAGTCAAGACCTAATGCAATAAGGAGTCTTAATAGGCTAAGGATGTTGAGACTCAGGAAATGAACTTAGTTTGTTAAAGGAGGTTGGTTTGAAGTCTTAATGGAATTAGGATTGACCGAGACCTAATTAGATTGGGTTGAGGAGTTCTAATTTGAGTATTGGTTCTAGCTCAGCCATGAGAGGGTTTGCTGCTATAAATAAGGAAGGGAGTGCATCATTCAAGGTCCACTCCAATTCAACACACAAATTGCCCTGCGCAAACCTCTTAAACACCTTGAGATTTTTATTTTCTTTTTCAGCCAACACATCTTCAGTTTGGATAAATAGCACTGTGCAAGCAACCGTCGACATCTTCAGTTTGGATAAATAGCACTGGAGCCATAAAATCAGCCGACCAATAAGCACCTTCGGTTTGGATAAACAGCTCTGCTTCGAGACCGACTGGTTATTTATCCAAGTCTCGATCGATAAGGATTTTCGAATCCTTATTGATAGAAATCATCTCATTAGCCTTCTCGCCGAAGTGAGGTGTTGCAGGATACTACGCTCGGCACATTGAAAGCCGAATTTGATATTGAACTTCATAAAACTAGCAGCCTTGTCTTCAGGCTCTAAAACTCGAAGGCCGAGACTTGTTCCTTCCTCAACCGCAGTCATAAGATCAAGAAGTCAGCAGCGAGCCCAACGCGACAACAAATGTCTAGGGAGAGTTTAAATGACAGGTGTTTTAATATTGGATCATGTCTTTAGAGAGATTTTTTAATCTGACTGGTGCACATTAGTACATATCACTTGTCACTGTACAAATAGAAAAATATCTGATGTCTTTGGGTCAAACCGCGTAAAATTCCACTGACGGATACCGTATATTCCCTCTCCGCCTCCTCCACTTAACGTATCCAACCAGGCAACCAACTTTCCTGTCCCCTTCCCCCTCTCTCTCTCTGCCTGAAATCCCTTCAAAACCTGAGCTTCAATTCCTCCCTTTTTCCCGGAAAATTTATAAGGTACTATTTTCCCAGAAGCTTTTTAATTTTATATACTTTTTACGCTTTTAATTTAATTTATGAAATTTCTGTACCTGTTTGTGCTGTATCGTTCGAATTAGGTCGCTTTGATATTGCATGTTGGATCATAGAAATTTTGAGGATATCGCCGAATTCTTGTCTAATTTTATCCGTCTCGATAAAATTTAATCAAGTATTAACCGTAAATCATACTTATAATCAATGTTTAATTGTCCCTTTTGTGTGTAAAAGAATCATATAATTAGGTGTGATTGGAAATTAGTATCGAATTCGCAGCAAAGAATACAAACTACGCTGAAAATTACCTGGGCTGCTTCGATTTTTAATGTGTTGCAACGGTCCTTGTTCGTTATGCAATTTGAGTGATAGATCATGTTTTTTTTTACTTACTGCAGTTTACAATCTGTTTGGTCAAATTGATAGAGAGTGCTGAAGTAGTGTACAGAGCTGATTGGTTTTCGCATGCGTTCCTGATGATTGGATGGATCAAAAGCGACATATTGCGATATTTACTACTGCAAGCCTTCCATGGATGACTGGAACTGCCGTCAACCCTCTATTCCGTGCAGCCTATCTTGCAAAAGATGGGGAGAGACTTGTCTCTTTGGTTATCCCTTGGTTATCGTTGAAAGATCAAAAACTAGTATATCCTAACAATATCACATTCAGCAGACCTACGGAGCAGGAGGCTTATGTCCGTCACTGGCTTGACGAGAGGATTGGGTTCAAATCTGATTTCAGTATACTTTTTTATCCTGGAAAGGTATATATACCCAAAGATTTAATACAAGTACAAGCCAGTTTACTTGCTAGTCAAGGGTTTCATAATATAAAAGGAATAACTGTGTATGCCTTTAAGGGGAGGCTGCGTGGCCGTCCATTTTTCTTATTATTGAAACCTATGATGTTTTGAGAAAAAAGAAAGTGTCATATTTATTTAATTTCCATTTTTGATCTTTCATGTTCTGTTCAGTCCAATACATTATGAGTTTAATAACTATTAGTCTATCTGATGGTGGAAGCCCATGTCGTGAGTCAACCTGGGTGGACATCCAAGTTGACCCATCTTACCGTGACCTATCCAATATTCTCCTTTTTCTTACTTTGGTACCTTCAATGATGTCTGCTGTTTTGTTTCCATTCCTTGTGTAGTAGTACCAACTTGTGACGTCAATTCTATCGCAGTTTTCCTTAGATAAAAGGAGCATCCTCGCTGCTGGAGATATTTCAGAAGTAGTCCCTGATGAAAATGCAGATGTTGCCATCCTTGAGGAGCCTGAGCACCTTACATGGTTTCATCACGGGAAGAGATGGAAGATTAAGTTCCGGCTGGTTGTAGGAATCATCCACACCAATTATTTGGAATATGTGAGAAGGGAGAGGAATGGAAGAATGCAAGCATTTCTTCTTAAATATATAAATAATTGGGTTGTCGGAATATATTGTCATAAGGTACATCTTGATAAATATTAGTTTTCTTTATATAAATTATTTTTGATAGTGAATAGTAATATATCCTTTGCTTTCCTTCATTTATTTTATCTAGCCTCTTCTAGCTTTTGCATTAGACTTGGTAAATATGCGTTTCAAGTTGTTACTGTCTGAGAACAAAGCTGTGCTGTTAGTTTGTTGTATCCTTTTTATAAGTCTGCTTATGATTGATGATGATGAAGTTTGAGAGAGATGAATGCAGATATCATTGTCATTGTCTTGCAATACATGCTAACCAGATCTCACCTATGCCGTAATGTAGGTAATCCGGTTATCTGCCGCCACCCAGGATTATCCTAAATCCATTGTTTGCAATGTTCATGGAGTCAACCCAAAATTTCTGGAGATAGGCAAGAAAAAGCTAGAGCAACAACAAAATGGAGTACAGGCCTTCACCAAAGGTGCCTATTACATTGGGAAGATGGTATGGAGCAAAGGCTACAAGGAGCTACTCAAGCTTCTGCAGGATCATCAAAAGGAATTAAATGGACTTGAAGTGGATTTATATGGAAGCGGGGAGGACTCTGATCAAGTTCAGGAAGCTGCCAAAGGATTGGAACTGGCCGTTAGAGTCCACCCTGGTCGTGACCATGCTGATCTTGAATTTCACGAGTAAGCTTCCTTGCTATCTGTCCAGCTTCCTCATAAGCTCAAATTCATTTTGTCTAAATTTTTAATGACATTCAGAAAAAGAAAGTTTAGTTGTCAACATTGCATTACACACGATCAATAATTCTTGTGGAAAATGGTTGTCCTTGACCAATCGTTTCTTTTTCTGGATACTGAAATGATAGGATGGCTCACCCTTATTATACAAGTACTGTATTAATTAATTCTGGGGGTTGAAATTGAATTAGTCTCATGGTTATCAGTGGGCTGTTCAAGGGCAGTTTTATTACCAATTTGTACCTTTCTCTTTCCAAATATACCTCTATTCATTTGAGATGTTCTCTCATAGAGATGATCGGCCTGGTTGGATATTGACAGATTATCCTTGTACTTTTTCAGTTATAAGGTATTCCTCAATCCAAGCACCACGGATGTGGTTTGCACAACCACAGCAGAAGCATTGGCAATGGGTAAAATCGTTGTATGTGCCAATCACCCCTCAAATGAATTCTTCAAGCAATTCCCAAATTGTCGAACATATGACAATGCTGATGGGTTTGTTAAGCTCACACAGCAGGCGCTTGCTGAAGAGCCTGCCCAGCTGACTGATGCACAGAGGCATGAGCTTTCATGGGAAACTGCCACAGAACGATTTCTAAGGGTTGCTGAGCTAGACCAGGCTTTTACCAGGAAGCTATCAAAAAATCCTTCAAAAAGCTTTATGTCTACCTCATTAGGTGCTTGGAGTACAATGGAGGATGCATCAGCATATGTGCATCATGTGGCTTCTGGTTTTGAAACAACACGGAAGATATTCGGTGCAATCCCGAAGAGTTTGCAACCAGATGAGGAACAATGTAAAGAGCTTGGGTTTGCCATGCCTGCAGGTAAACGAAATTGAGAATTGGGTGGGAATCGAGGGATAATTTATACAAAATACACGAGTCGAATTATGTTCATTTTCATTGTTGCGTATAACGTCGTGTTTAATTTGTCATTGTTAGTCTTTCTGGACAAGAGGGAGGGAGAATTTGCATTTGTAATTATAACTGCAATGTACGTATGCATTGTTGTGAATACCATTTACGTTTAATGCATGTGGTTACTTGGTATTTTTCATCACGCTAGACTGTTTATGCAGCAACAATATTAGGACCGGTGCTCTAACTGCGTCCTATAGGCTGTATTGCTTGCTCTATCCTGCTTTTCCAAGGACGAGGTAAAAAGAAAATGTGGTTACAGCCAAATACAAAACTAAAGCGGACAAAAGTCGCACAAACAACTATAAACCCCGCATCACTCAAACTAAGCGTGATCTCAAATAAACCCTAGCATACTTATGACAACCCATTTGGGGCATAGATGTCAATGTAACGTGGGCTTACATTTGGGTAATCTGCAACTCCAACTTTTATGGCGACTGAATCAAACACAAAAATATAAACTTTCTCGTGACTCTACGTAAAGCTCTTCCTCCTTCCTCAAAATCCTAGATCTATAAACCCCACATCCACTGGCCTTTTCAACTTACTAGGAGTGGAAATTGCACCGATTATTTTGAAGGCCGAAATAAGTCATGCAACTACGCAAAATTTAAGTGCAAGTGGTCCTCACAACAGTAGTACAGCGTGAGTTCGAACTCCGTCTGACACGGGGCATTGTTGCAAAATGTGGCCCACGTACCTTTCCGGAGGCCGATCCAACGGTGTCGTTGCGTGGCGTTTTGATGTAGGGGTTTTAATTCCCACCGACCCAACACTTGAGCTGCGCCGTTCAACTGTCAACACAGCAAAGCTACGGAGCAATCTCTCATCTCTGTAAGCTCGCGGATCATGAGGAAGAAGAAGAAGACGAAATCCGAAGGTAGAACCGAACCCTCTCAATTGTATTTGTCTTAGTGTAGTTGTTACTCTTTCTGTTTGGTTGCCGAGAAAATGGTGACCAACGGTTTCTAATTGATCGGGAAGAGAAAATTTAATTACTCTCTCCCATATTGCTTTGTTTGGTTTTTAAATTTTTAATGTTTTATGAAACTTAGTAGTGCTCCTAGAAAAAAGTTGTGTAGAAAGTTATCAGATACTACTTTCTAGTTTCGGTGTGTATTGTTAGAGCATATTTGCATATATGGAATTGTTATGGAATTGAATTGATTATTCATTCTGTTTGATTGCATGATTGTGTGTGTGTGTGTGTGTGTGTTTGTATACATATATATATTAGTCCAATTGGAGGCAAGAGGTATTTGAATTTAATCCGGATTCCAGATTTCGATCTTTATTTGGTGTTGTTCAACTCATTTTTATTTCATGGGACAAGAAAATCTAGTGTATGTTGTGGCAATTCGTAGCAATTCAGCTTTTATGAAGTGATTATTGCTTTTTTGGGTTTTGGAATTCAGCTGTTAAGACTAATGGAAATTTTTATTAAGAACTTCATGAATGTTAAGGGTTTCGGGTTTTGTATCTCACTTGGTTGGCTACTAGCTATCTTGAATGCAGAATTTGGAAATTGTTAATTCAAGTGTGCGTGTGTGTGTGTGTAAGAATTTAACAAGTGGGCGTATAAGAAATCAAATGTGTTTTGACATTGATGGATTCTACTGTTTTTATGTACCCCAGTTAAGCTACTCATATCTTATAATTTTCTACTGGGCTCAAAGTGTTGCCTATTGATTCCTTTCGTGGTTGTTAACCAGTTTAAGACCAGAAATGTGCATTGTTTTCTTTATATACTTATTTGGTATGCAACACATAAGTTTTCGGATTTCTAAACTCAAATATCATAAGGGCCAAAATGTGAATGTTTCAAAGCTTTGGTTATTCGTTTTTGGTAGTACTTTTGCCACTATCTTGCATTCATCGCCCCTTTTGAATGTTTGAATTTTCTTGTGAATGGTGCGCTGTTTAGTTTGTCATTTCCAGTTTAAGGTCAGAAATGTGCATTATTTTCTTCATATGCTTATTTGGTATGCAACACATAAGTTTGCGGATTTCTTAAGTCAAATATCATAAGGGCTGAAATGTGAATGTTCCAAAGCTTTGGTTATTCGTTTTTGGTAGCACTTTCGCCTCCATCTTGCATTCATCCCCCTTTTGAATGTTTGAATTTTTTGGATTATTTTTTTTTGGTAACACTTTTGCCTCTATCTTGCATTCATCCCCCTTTTGAATGTTGAATTTTCTTGTGAATGGTGCGCTGTTTGGTTTGTCATTTCCAGTTGTTCTACTATATTCTTACAGAAAAATTAATTCTCTCTATTTTCAGTTACGTTTTGGCCCCTCGTCCAAACACACTGAGAAGATGGGAACACGTGGACTCGGAGGCATCTTTTGTGTTTATCGAATTGCCATCGCAATGCCTCGTTGTCATCGAAATTTAAGTTTAAAAGGACCCTCAAGCGGAGTGGAAATAGAAGGGAGTTTATTCAGAGCGCAGGAGCGGAAACATCAATGGAAGATAAGAATTTGGAAAAGCCAATTCCTGAAGGGTGGGAGTTGAAGGACGAAGGCTCCAAAACCTCGGTAATTAAACACCTGATTCCCAGGCTCTCATTTATGTCTACTGATTTTATTCGGTTCTAGATCTGAATTTTTAACCAATCCTATGCTCTACACATGCATGAGTTCCATTACTGCTGTAATATGTTTCAGTTTTGGTAGTAGATTGACAGCTGATGTAATTCTCCTTTTGTATGAACTCCTAGTAGTTGAAATTTAATTTAATTTTCTATTAAACCGAAAATGCATTTGCTTTTTTTACTTAACAAAAATCTCATTTATTTCTCTCAATCTTCTTGTGATTTAGCATAGAATTTTCATCTGCATAGGATTAGTAAATTGGGAAGTGAATTTTGTATTTGGTGTTAGATCAACTTAGCAATTTTGGTTTAAATCTTACTGGACAATACTTTATTCTTTAGTTAAAACATACATGTTGGATTGCTTCTTGAATGTTTGATGGCGCTGTATTTGGTGGTTTCTTCTTTGATAGAAGTCTTGCCTCTGTGCACTAATTTCACTCTTCAAAGCAAGGTTCTAAAAGACGCTAGGCGCTAGTCGGGCGGCGGGCTAGGGCCTAGCGCCTAGGCGGCTAGGCGGGGTCTAGGCGGGCGCCTAGGCGGACTAAGCGGATTTAAGTAAATCCATTATATTTCGTGTAAATAAATGTCTATTTATACTTAAAATATATATAATTTCATCATAAACTACAAAATAGAATGACATATGTATTATAAAGTATTGGAATATAATGAAAACATGGGGAACAAGCATACAATGTGTGCCCATTTAAGTATTCAACAAGTCTCTTACAATTTATTGAAAAAAATTAAATGCAAATTGAAAATTATCTATTTTCTATCAAAGTGAGTCGCAACCTAGGCAGGTGCCTAGGCGGGTCTGGGCGGGCTGGGCGGGCTAGGCGGTCTAGGCGGGAGCCTCAATTGGTCTAGGCACCCTTTATTAATTTTCAAACGCCTAGGCATTAATCGGGGCGGTGACCAGCCGCCTAGCGCCTAGGCGGGGCCTAGGCGGCGCTAGGCGGGGATTTTTAGAACAGTGCTTCAGAGTAGCGTTTTGTGGAGTTTCAAGAAACGTACCCTTAGTCATATGATGCTAGGGGTTCTAAGCCATCAATTTTTGGCAGTTTGAACAGAAGCTTTCTGTTACTGTTTTCATATAAATATCCAAGATCTTTAATCCATGTTAAAGGAGTCCTTAGTCAAGCATTTTCCATAAGTGAGCATAATTGTTTTGATATTTCTTTCTTTGTCATCTTGTGTGCTTGTGCTTGCGAATAGATGAACATTTATGTAGCTTGCAGGCCCGTTTCTTAACTTTGATGATACAAATAAATATTTTTGTCAAGTTATTTGCGCTATCTTTACCGGTTTATGTAATCAATAATTGATTTGGCATATTTAGCCTGATCAGTACTTTGATTGTGGCATGCTTTTCTCCATCATGAAATGGCAGTAGACAACTTTCCACTTTCTTGGCTTAAAATATAAAATTACCTTACTTAGAATGGCATGCTATTTTTCTGAAAGCAAAATTTATGAGACTTTAAATGTTTGTGTTCCCCCCGATGTTTCAACTAGTTTCAGAACTGAGTGATTGCTTGCTTTAATGTTTCGATGTTATAGCACTACTTGTGTCCTGCAACTGGTCAGTATTTTTCAACATATGAAGATCTTATGCGATATGTGAACTATGCGAAGGAGAACAAGCTTTCAATATATGCACCAGTGAGTTTTATCGTTGTTGCTTTGCTTCTATAAACATTTAGTCTTCTTCATTCATATTTTCACGTCTCATACATTGTAATGATCGCTACCATGAGAATCTTCACATTACTGTTCATAATACATTTGGGAGACAGGATGGACTTGGTAATGGATGAGTTAACGGGACATATTCAAGATGATATTCCTTGGTGTATGCTTTTCGCAGACGATATGGTGTTGATAGATGAAACTCAAGAAGGGGTAAATGCGAAGCTTAACCTTTGGAGAAAAGTGTTGGAATCTAAAGGTGTTCACCTAAGCCGATCAAAGACAAAATATATGGAGTGCCAGTTCAGTGCAAATGGAGGCCAAAATGAGTTAGGGGTGAGGATCAGAGATCAGGAAGTACCAAAGAGCGATTGCGTTCGCTACCTAGGATCTATCTTGCAAAAGAATGGAGAATTAGATGGAGATCTCAACCATAGAATACAAGTTGGATGGATGAAGTGGAAGAGTGCATCCGGCGTGTTGTGTGACCGCCGTATGCCATTGAAGCTCAAGGGAAAATTTTATAGGATGGCAATAAGGCAAGCGATGCTGTATGGCACGGAATGTTGGACGGTGAAGCATCAACATGTACATAAAATGGGTGTAGCGGAGATGAGGATGCTTCGTTGGATGTGTGGGCACACAAGAAAGGATAAGATTAGGAATGAGGATATCCAAGGTAAAGTAGGAGTAGCCGAAATTGAAGGAAAGATGAGAGAAAACCGGTTACGGTGGTTTGGACATGTGCAAAGAAGGCCTACTGACGCTCCGGTTAGAAGATGCGACTACGGGACAGAGGTCTAGGGCCAAAGGGGTAGAGGAAGACCTAGGAAAACTTTGAAAGAGACTCTAAGAAAAGACTTAGAGTACTTGGATCTAACGGAGGACATGACACAGAATTGAGCGCAATAACGTTTTAGGATTCATATAGCCGACCCCACTTGGTGGGAAAAGGCGTTGTTGTTGTTGTTGTTTGTTGTTGTTGTACTTATGGGACCCTCTAATTGTACTACATGAAATTAAGTAGAAGCCCTATCAGACATGCTATACTGTCAGACGCTGTCTTACTCATATATCCTCTTGTAGGATTGTAAGATCAACAAACTGAAGAGGAAACGCAGGAAGAACATACCTACCTCTTTAACCAGGAAAAACTCTTGCGGTCAAAGCTCAAGGCCGCTGCCTGTGAATCTGGGTAAATTTCTGAAATACAAAGTGTTTGACACCTCCTTTACTTTCTCTGTAGTAAGTTATAAGAAATAGTTTGCTTTTAATAGGATTGAACTGCAAGGACCCTTTGATTTGTTCTGAATTTTTGCACGTATCATATCGTCAAAGTTGTCTTTCTCTTGCACTCAAACTTGAAGATATATATTAGTTAAAGATCATGTGATAACATTAAAAAAATGCTAGCTTTCGCTTGGACATTACACATTATATTGGTGTCTTTTAATTTCTACAGAAAAGAAAATCTTTTATCTGGAATGCATTGCTGCTGGACCGCTGGTTCGCTTAGTAGTGTTTTGTGTTACCTTCTCATGATTTATTAATTGCACCATCTTCTTCAGGTAAAGAAAGAGAGGAAACCGCCAACCCTATGGAAAGCAATGATACTGGGAAGGACACTGAAGCTGGTGAGGCTGGGAAGAAGAGCATTCAAGCTGGTGACCTTGAAGCATCAGAAGCTATGAAAGAATAAGGCTCCGAGGTTATCCATTTGTCTCTGCAGGGTGCGGAGTATTCACCTTTCTGTTGATTGTCGGATTGCTCTTTTCTCCGGTTTCTTCGGAATAATGCATTTCCAGTTTGGTTAATTCCTGAATTTACTTTGGTTTGGTATTTTAATTTTAGTCTTGTATGCATTATGGCATGAGAGGCCAACGATTCATTATAAAAACGAATAGAAGGGACAGATTGTTGTTTCAATCTGATTCGATCCAAGGTGTTTTGGGATTAACTTTCAAACAAGTTATTTGTTAAGAATGTTTGACAACTTATTTGTTAAGAATTTTGTCTTGTGTTGAGCAAGAATGTTGGATTGAAAACGAAAGATAAAATTCGAACGCCATCAAACAAAGAAACTACAAAAACAATCGAAATCAAACTACATAAACTTGACTGATTATTTCGGTCCATCAAACAAGTTGAGGCACATATAAATATGTAGGTTTACACACTGAAACACACCAAATTAGAAACCTCCAACATGATTGAAGCTCCTCCATCCTCATCCGATATAGCTCTACTCCTCCCCGTAAGACGATTGTTTCCATCCGCCATAGCTCTCCTCGGTCTCTCCATATCCTCCAGAAGGAATGTTGTCGCTTCTCTGCAACAATGAATACAGTCAAGTTCCTGTGTCTGAAAATACTGAACACGAATGCAGAAACAAAACAACCAGACGAAATTTAGCACACTGAGCAGCGAACTTTTGAGAAGTAATACCTCAGGCTCGGGAGTGAATGTGAGTCCGATTTTGATCTCTCCGCAAAATTCTTTGTCCTTGTTGACAACATTGTATGCAGCTGGAGGAAGGCTTCCTTCAGTGAACACTGGCTCTAAACAAATGCTGCATATAGGCCACACATAAGTTAATCAGACCAAGGCAGCACCAGACAGAACAGGGTGCAATTTTCTTTCGAGTGACCGCATACTAAAGAATCATAATGAAACACTCACGTTGCTTCTCCCACAAAATCATCTGCACTGAAGTTATCCTTCTCCATGATTTTCAAATTAAGTTCGGAAACATCATCTGAGACGGTGAATAGAAAGGTTTCATTCCATTCTGGTGTAGATCCTTGCCCTGCAGCATGCACAAGTTTTAAGCAACACAATTTTTATTGCAGCAAATGCGCCGGAATGATGAAGATGGCTAGAACTTTACCTGAGACCACATTGCTGTTCTTCTCTTGGGTTTTTACAGTTAAGATGACATAAGGATCCATGTCAGCTGCTCAAAAAGTATTCAACCCCATTAGTATACACATAATTAGCATATTCATAAATTCAATGCAGACAGATTTTAGAAGGCAACATCGGGTTCAGATCAAATTATGAAACAATCTACAAAAATGTCATTTCAACTTAACCGGAATTCAGCCGGATATATGTCCTAATGATATGGAAATTAGCACTCAAGGATCATAAACTCATAAGGAAATGTTGATCGGGTCTTTCGCTATGCTAAGAGTGGATCAATTTTAAGTAAATCCAAATAAACACGTCAAAACACAAAAATAATACTGATGAGAAAAACACCAGTGAAATTTTGATAGATCTTTTCTACTTTACTGTAAAGGGACTTATACATCGTTGGTTAAGAGCAATCACCCTTACACCTGACGTCCCGAATTTT
The DNA here is from genome assembly GCA_006547085.1 of Malus baccata. Classification (NCBI taxonomy): domain Eukaryota; kingdom Viridiplantae; phylum Streptophyta; class Magnoliopsida; order Rosales; family Rosaceae; genus Malus; species Malus baccata. Next base: position 638,112 of record VIEB01000138.1, read on the forward strand.
TACGATCCCTTCCTTACTATCGCTTGTATCAAAAAGTTTATTTTCTACTTCACTTTGCATTAGTATGGATCCATGAAAAGGGATCAAGAACTTTCATGGGATTCATTATTTTGGGTTACTGCATCAAAGACTCAACTTTTTACCCTCACAAATACACACACACACACACACACACACACATACACACACATCAATACAGACAGGAAAAATTTGGCAAAACTAGCAAAGAGCAGAGAGATCCACAGATCGGTCAGAAAGCAACCCAGAAATGGTTTTATACAATTATATATAGAAAAATGATCAGCATAAACTAATGTTGAAGATCTAAGGTTCATGAATAAATATTATACATACAGAGACAGAGTGGGGATAGAAAATAATTACCCATAAAATCATTGTTGTCGAGACCCTTGGCTTCGACAAGAAGAACTTCAAGCGTTCCGAGAGGCATGTTTGGATCGGATGAAGATTGAAATCAACAGAAAGAGACAAGACCGAGTTGTTTGCAAGTTTGGTTTTTGCAGTTTTATAAGCTGCAATTGCTTTAGGAAGAGCAACTCATTGAGTCATTGGCTTGTCAGCTATTTAAAGAGCTTTCGGGAGTTACTAGTTACCATCTTTTACCAGTTTACCAATTTACCAATCCTGTCTGAATCTGAATAGGAGCTGACTTTGTTCACTTGGATCGGTTTCTACAAAATATGGCTTCCTGTTTTCAATTCTTAAGTAACCTCAACTGAAATTTATTTCTTTGTGTTTAGTTATTACACTTGTTCACTGAAAATTTTAGAATGAATTGACGATAGCATGAACCTGGTGAATGAACGTTTGGATGTCACAAGACAACTAATTTTGTTTCGAAAAAGCTTCATGTTCAAATTCTATCAACAAAAGGTTGATATCTATTTGTTGTGTGCAATTTAAAATCTTGTAATGGGACTATTCAAGCTAACTGAGAAGATTTGACTCAAAAATGTTATCTTTGAATAATTTTAGACTTATAGCTTAAGTAGTTAGAGCATTTACCGTTACACTCGTGATAAGAATTTCAACTATCGTCTTGACAATTTTTTTTTAATTAAAAGATTTAGAATAGCTTAAGCCTTAAGGGATTGGTTGCCAGTGGACCTAATACATGAATGATTTGGTGTATGATGCAGAGAATTGTGTTAAGAGTAAACAAAAATGTCAAAAGCACATGCCCGTGGAGGTCATACCTTGAAAATCTTTGTAGTGCCAAACATAAAATACCTCAATGGATGCTCTTACAAGAGACCTTCAAGTATGCTCTGTTTTTTTTCACCCCTTTTTTTTAAGTACTTTACACTAAGGCCTACTTTAATCTTTGAAATAAAACTCAAATTTTAGATTCTAAACTTACCCGAACTTGCTCCAACATTTGAGGCAAATATGAGTTAAAACTCAAAACTCAATTATGGGCCAAATTTAGCCTAGGATTCCTCCTGAGTTAGTGGGGCTAGTCCATCATATATGTATATTATTTTTAGTTTTATATTTATAAATTAATTGAATCCAACAGTTAAGATCTAATTAGATGAAATACAACAGTAAAAAAAATATCTAACGGTCCAAATTTAAATCCAACGGCTAAAGTAATTAAAATAATTCTTTTATGTGTTTCATATTCTTTCATAGTGTTTCACGAGTTTCATGATGTCTGTTAGTGATTTTTCAATATTTGTCGGAATCTAAATATGTTTAGATTAAAATATTCATAAAATTAAATTAGGATAGTCTACCTAATTTTTTTTTCTTTTAAAATGGTTATTTTAAGAAAAAAATTAGCCTAAATTCATTCTTTAATGATTTGGGTTAAAATTTTAACTCACACAAGGGTTTGAGCAAAAAGTTATTTCTGGGTTAAAACCTAAATTTTCTGGGCTAAAAATTTTAGGTTTTAGCCAAGGGATGGAGATGATGTAAGGGGAGTGAGAGTTCGATTAAGCCACAGTTGACAACCTAATTTAGTATCGAAATCATCATCTACAAATTTTGAACTTAAAGCCTTTCACTTGTAACGCACCGACAATAAAAACATGGAATACAATAATACAACTTCATAGATGCACATCTCACACTTTAATTATTCGATAATATCATACATCGTAACATAGTAAAATTTTCGGTCCACATGTAGAAGGGAACCTCGAACAAGATTAAAGCACTTTATTCTTTTATTGTCCAATAAGACCAGGCATCTAAATGATGATCAATCATACATTACAGTACTGTCAATTATAATAATAAATTCATCCTCTGTATGCGGAGGATTCTTTCCATCCACCAGAGCTGTCCTCAGATTTAGATGATTCTTTCCATCCACCACCACCGCCACCATAGTCACCACCACGATCGCCATAACTACTACCACCACCACCGAGGCCACCGCCGCCACCATTACCACCACCATGATCACCATATCCACCGCCACCTCCACCATAGCCACCTCCGCCTCCACCATAGCCACCGTCACTTCCACCATAATCACCGCCGCCACCACCACCACCATACCTTTCCTCACCTTTATGTGATCCTTTCCTCCCACCACCACCACTATTGCCATAGCCGCCACCACCACCTCCACCATAGCCGCCGCCACTTCCACGGTAGTCACTGCCGCCACCACCACCACCACCACCATACCTTTCCTCACCTTTACGTGATCCTTTCCTCTCACCACCATAGCCCTCCGAGTCACCATAGTCTCCAGAACTGTCGCCGTGGCCGCTTCTCTGCAATAACAACAAAGAAAATATGCAGTGGGTCATGGGATGGTAGCAGTGCCTTTCCACATCAAAGATAAAAGTTGTGACAAAATTAAAAGAAAATGATGAACAAAAATGACTTAAAGTAGAAAAAAGGGCATCCATCTTTTCTTATAAATGTGAGATGCTGATCCAATCAAGTCCCAATTAAATCAAGATTTACTTTTAGTCGTATCACAAAATTAATAAGTTACAAGTGTCTTAACAACTTTTGATTGCTGCGTAAAATTACCTCAGGAGTAAAAGTAAGTCCAACTTTAATCTCTCCACTATATTCCTTGTCCTGATTGACAACATTGTATGGAGTTGGTGGAAGGCTTCCTTCAGCGAACAACGGCTCTAAAGCAACCCTACATTAATTAGGCGTAGGCCAATGGTTAGCTAATTAAACATTTAAAGTAACACACATGTGTCACATTATACTGTGCTAAGTTATTTCTACAAGTACATTTTATTTTTACAAGGATAATTGTCGAGCACTAGTATTAGCTTGATCAGACTAACGCTTGACAGACAAAAACTTAAAAGTGCTTTTGAATCATAATTAAGGGACGAAAAGGAGAAGTACTCACGTTGCTTCTCCAATAAAATCATCAGAGCTAAAGGTATCTTTGTCCATTATTTTCAAGCGAAGTTCATCAACATCGTCGGAGACTGTAAAGGAAAAAGTTTCGTTCCATTCTGGTTCAGATCCTTGCCCTGCAGCATGCATGCATGTACAGATTTGTTTTTGTTGCACAATCAATTGATAACTGTATTCTGCACACCAATGTAACCCTAGACGGTGAAAGAGATATATGGAAATTACCTGAGACGACGGTGCTTTTCTTGTCTTGGGTCCTTACAGTTAAAATAACATAGGGATCCATGTTACCTGCTCATAGAAAACATTCAACCCCATCATCCTTACAGGCATACATATAGTTAGCAACTTAATTAGCATTCAGAAACTATATGTGGAGACAAATCTAAAAGAAAAAATCATAATAATCTCAATGATTACAAATAAGCAGGAGATTTGTGGCTGACCCAGGGATGGATTCGGTAGTCACGTAATGAGAGATATATGAAAAGTATGTTATATTGACGCGTATATGTAAGAATCTCTGTGTACAAACACCTCCATAATATAATTATGTTAGCAGATCATCTGATTTGTTACTGACGGCAATTGTAGATTGATAACAGGATAATTAAATCCAAATACCCGAATATCAAACTGATATTAAAACAATTTGATCACATAAATACAGAAAAACAGGAACATGGGAAAATAGAGAGAATTTATATATCATCATTTAAAATTTACTACGGCTCGATGTGAAGAGATTATTTTTGGGATACTGAATCTATAATCCAACCTTCTACATTCGAAGACATATATATATATATATATATATACGTACATGTACATGTATTCGATACACAGACATGACACATGAAATTAATTAAAACATGTTCATCTGTAACAGCTAGCTAGCATTAGGTATATGGACAGCCAAAAATTTATGAATTCAGATTTGAGATCCACAGAAGATGGAGCAGAAATCAACAATGCAAGTGCAACCCAGAAATCATTTCTCTTATGCATATATATTTGTTTTCTACAAATAATATTGAAAATAAAAAAGAATTAATCAAAATTTACCGAGAAAATCATTGTTGTCGAGGCCTTTGGCACTGACAAGAAGAACTTCAAGCGTTCCGTGAGGCATCTTTCCGATGAGATTCCGATGAGATGAAATTATCAACACACCTAAAACAACACAACACAATACAACAGACAATCAATTCATTTATATATTAAGAGGGTGAAAGTCTACGATGTTGTTACATTTCTTACCAAGCCCGGCTAATTAGGGGTTGACAGGTTCATGAGATACTTCTGTTCCCATATATAAAACTACATGTCGTTTTCATCTCTCCGTCCCTCCACAACAATCATATGGTGACAACCATGCGTATCCTGGCTGGTGACGTTTTTAACATATGCATGTATTTGGACTCGGAATTAAAAGACAAATATCTGCTAATAAGAAAAAACAATTAATTGATATAAATTGTTTCCAAATGCCAGATAATTTGTTGCATTTGATAAATTGGTGGCTTAGGATTTCCATGATTTGCTGAGTAACTCTAACTCCGACATCACTCCTAGGAGTGGTTAATTAATTTGTGAAAAGTGCTTTTAAATCTGTAATTTTAATCTTGTGTTTCTAATACTCTTAACTAGCTGAGCTACAAAATCCCTTGTAATTTGTAACTTAATTTTAATTTGAAGTGAATACCTAGTGGTCTGGAACGGATTCGGAGTCGTCATAGTCCTCAAGGCGAAACCCAACATCTATTCCATTACGGTGGGGGACAAATCAGTGGCTCGTCGAACACTTGAAGGTAACCCTTTGGTTTGTCAAGGGTTTCACATTCTCGTTCAACCCTTGGCCGCTTTACCACTCACTAGATGACATAAAAGTCGATCGGGCAATCTATTGGGTTCAAGCCCACATGATTCCTCACAACCTTTGCACCAAAAAGAATGCCTAATGCCTTGGGGAGAAACTCAGGGCCGTCTTGGAAGTGGAGGACCTAGTGGATGAGGGTTTTTGTGGATTCCTGCACATGCACAGTGATTTCGACGCCATTAAGCCTCTGCACACTCGTGTTCTCTTATTGTGCCCCACTTCGGGTACCCAAGTCATTAGGCTTAAAAACGAAGGTCTCTTGTAGCTCTACTTCTCATGTGGCCAATTGGGTAATTCTAGGGGCTGCCCATGGAAAGCGTTGTAGGTTGGTTTGGTGATAGCCAGTTCTCTGCTTAGCTACGTGCCTCCCACACCTCACTGGCCACAACTTTCCTTTTCCCCCATTTTTCCCCCTTCTTCCCGACATCCAGCTGCAATGGGTGCCAACGAACGCCACTAGCGACGTAAATGGAACTCGGAGGGCGGCTTCTATGGCCTCCCCGACGAAGCATGGGAAGAGTCAGCCAGACAATTAATGGCGAGGATGAAGTATTAGGAAGATGTCAAACGATCAACCACTTAGATCGATAAAGATAAATGACAATTCCATATGTCGCGAACAGCGTCTGCCACAATTGGCATGACACTGAGGCTGGGTGCGACACCTCTGTGACTTGTCAGAGCTTAGCATAAGTTGTTGTGTACATGTGTTGAGCATCCCTCATAGACTTCGAACACGTGTGGCACCCAGACAATTTCGGGACCCAATTCTCTAATAATTTCTAACCATTGATGTGAGATGTGAATGGACTTTCAAATGACAAAGTGTGGTGTGATGCAGACAGGGTACCATCTTGGGCCCTTTTGAAGTTGAATATGCTACTCTGTGAGCCCCAATTCTTTGGGCTTGAACCCGAGGCTAAGGTTAAGCCTAACTTGCTACCTTAGGATGTGCACCTAACCCACCACGTGTTACCTTCAACTCAACCTAACTCCCTAGCGAATCCAATCCATCATGTGACAGAATTTGATGTCCTGACAGGCTTATCTCCTAAGAAAGCTCGGGTATCCTACAATCCCAAACAAGGGAAGCTTCTTTGTCTTTCTAACACTGCAATCAGGGGAAATAAACAACATTTAAGGGGAAAGGCTGGCTCTGTGGGCTCTCGTGGGTCAATGGTCAGGTCGGGGGTCCCTTCATATAAAAATCTTTGCAAGGTTTGCATCAGCCCTTCTAAGGAACTTGAGGAAGTTAAGACATCCATTTGGCTGGGAATGAAGATAAACTATGATTGTCTCTATGGTAAATCGGTGGCGGCTGAGCCCACTTAGCCCTACTGACAACAATGAGAGTATTATTCTGGAACTGTTGGGGGCTTGGGAACCATCGGACAATTCTAGCCCTAACGAGGCTTATCCAACAATAAGTTCCCACCAATGCATTTTTGTGTGAGTCCAAATGCAATGGTCCTGCTATCATGGCTCTCAAAGTAAACTTGGTTTCGATTTGGCTTTTTGTGTTAATTCGGTGGGAATGTATAGGGTTCTGGTCTTGCTGTGGAATCTGGCGACCCTATTACGGATCATTTCATCTTCCCCCAACCATATTGACGCATAAATCGATGGTTATGGTGACATTGATCACTGTTGCCTAATCCATTTTTATGGTCACCCTCAAACTAGTCATCGCTCTGAATCCTGGTTGTTGCTTCGTTATCTGGCTGCCCAATCCTTGCTCCCCTGGATCTATGGTAGGGATTTCAATGAACTTATGCACCTAGATGAAAATCAGGGTAGGGGGACCAAGTTCATCCACCAAATTCTGAATTTCCGACAAGCTATTGGCAACTGCAACTTGGGTGACTTGGGTTTCTCTAGGGAAAAGTTTACCTAGATGACCAATTGCCATGGTGGCAATAAGAGCGCCTAGATCGAGTCCTCACGACGTTTGACTGGAAATCCAAATACCATTTCTATTTGGTGCACCACCTCTTACCCAGCAAATTTGATCATATATCATTGCTCCTGGAAGTCAGGCACCAACCCATGTCAACTTGGAAAAATCGTCCTCTCTTTCGCTTTAAAGAGATGTGGACAAGCACAAGGGGTGTGAGGATGTCATCTACCAGGCTTGGAGTACCCCAGTGACGGGCATTCCTATGTTCCATATTGTGAGAAAATCAAGGTGGTTCGTGTGGCTCTCCTAAAATGGCATCATAAGACGTTTCGCTAGTGTATGATCAAAGCTAGGCTTCTTTCTTAATCAGCTGCTAGCCGAGAATCTCATTTTTGAAAGAGCTAATCTACTATCCCAGCTAGATGGTCTCCTCTCCCTCGATGAGTCTTACTGGCGGCAACGTTTCCGATGCACATGGTAGAAAGGTGAAAAATCAAATTTGCAGCTTGTTGGATGCTTCGAAGAATTGGACTAAAGGTGAAGGAAATATTGAAAACATTATGCTGGATTACTTTTCCAACATCTTCAAGTGTCAACCTGGTAGGAATGAAGCGACAAAATTATTTGAGGTTGTGGGTCAATAACTCGATAAGATGTTTTCGACTCTCAATACTGGTTTCACTGATGAGGAGGTCAAAGCTGCCTTGTTCCAAATGGATGCCTTGACTACGCCAAGCCCAGACAGACTCCCACCATTATTCTACCAACAGTTTTGGAACATAATCGGCTCTGATGTCTCCAAGGCAGTCCTTTCATTCATGGAATCCAGGAAAATGCTCAAGAAAATCAACTACACTTACCTCTCTCTCATCCTGAAATAAGCAAATCCCAGCGAGATGTCCCACCTTTGCCCTATTAGCCTTTGCAATGTCATCTACAAAATTGCCTCCAAGGTCTTAACCAATCGTCTCAAGCTAATCCTCCCTAAGATTATTTCCCACCATCAAAGTGTATTTGTTCCTCGACGCTTAATTTCAGACAACACCATCCTTGCCACAAAGATTGCCCACTTCCTTTTCAAGCTTAAATGAGGCAAAAAAGGCTTCATGGCTATGAAACATGACATTAGTAAGGTGTACGATCGTGTGGATTGGGGGTTTCTGAGAGGTATTCTAGAAGCTATGGGCTTCCCTCCATACTGGACCAATCTGTTGATACAATGTGTGAGCACTGTTTCACATTCCTTTATCAACAGGTCTCCTCGCGGTTACCTTCACCCAGCTAGGGGGCTCCAGCAAGGCGACCCCCTTCTCCCCTTACTTATTCCTCATGTGTGCAAAAGGCCTCTCGACTCTGTTCACCAAGTTCAATCGTGACGAGAGAATTTAGAGGATCTCCATTTGTCGTGGCACTCTGTCGATCAATCACCTCATGTTTTGCGAATGATTGCTTGCTCTTCACCAAAACGGATGTCGACAATTGCCTCCATATTGCAAAAGTTCTAAAAGCTTATGAAGAAGCCTTGGGTCAATTTGTTAACTTTATGAAAAGTGTTATTTGTTTCAGCCGCAATATCAAATGTGTCGATTAGGATGGGCTCAGTTGTCTACTAGGGGTGGATAGAGTGGACAAACACGAGAAATATCTTGGGCTTCCTACTCTAGTTGGCCGGAATAAGCAAGTATGTTTCAGCCATATCAAGGAAAGGCTTTGGAAATGGTTGCAGGGTTGGAAGGGCAAGCTTCTGAGCTCTACGGGTCGCGAATTGCTTTTGTCAAAGTCATCACCCAAGCTACTCCTCTTTATACCATGCATTTCTTTCTCCTCCCCAAAAGCTTTTGTGATGATCTTAACCGCATGGTTGCGGCGTGTTGGTGGAATGGCGTCAACAATTCCAAAAAGATTCGCTAGATCTCCTGGGACAAACTTTGTGCCCCAAAATTAGAGGGTGGCTTAGGTTTTAAAAATATGTATGCGTTCAATCTCGGCTTAATCACCAAACAAGGGTAGAGACTCATCCACAAACCTCACTTTTGGTGGCTGATCGATTCGGTTGCACTACCAAAATTTGGGAGGACCGATGGTTACCTTCCCCTTCTCAGTTCCAAATTTTCTCACCCAAACTTACGGGCTGCTGCCTCACTTTTGTGGCCTAACTTATCTATCATCAATCTCACCAATGGAACCTTCCCCACCTCAAGTCTCTATTTATATAAAAAAGAATTAGGTACTAATCATAAGACTTTTTAGCATATCTGAAGTCAAGGATTTTGTTGAGACATCATCCCCACCAAATCTGCCCTTGACAAACGCCATGTGCATACTGATCTAATGTGTGTGCTCTGCAACAACCATATGGAATCCCCCTTCCATCTTCTTCGAGATTGTTGTTTTGCCTCATGTTCTTGGCTTTCCACTTCCAATGGCAAACACCTTTCTGATTCACATGTCCTCTTTGTTTTTTATTGAGGGCACATCCCTGGCTTCCTCTCTCAGTCATCAAAATTTCGATTTGTGCTTGCTGGTGTGGTGGACGTTGTAGGGGGAAAGAAACGATATGTTATGGAAGGGCACGGTTGAGAAACATGATGCTCTCATGGCCAGGGCTAGAAGCTGGTGGCTCGATTTTCAGAAAGCTCTTAAGGTGGACCGCCCCTCTCGAGCCCAAGCTCTTGCCTCTGCTTAGACTAAAACTCCACCAGGATTCCTCAAAGTAAACCTCGATGGTGCTTGGATGGAGTCACTCAAATCTGGTGGAGTTGGTGTTGTAGTTTGTGATGAGCACATTAATTTTGATGCTGCGTCTACAAAGATTTTTTTGCATGTTTCCTCACCTCTCCTAATCGAAGCCTTTACGGTTAGAGAATGGCTTTTGCAGTTTTGCTAGCAGTTCAAATGGGCATACATAACATTATTATTGAGAGCAATTCTCTCCAGATCGTCTCTGCCATGCAAAAGGGTCCTCCAAATTCGTCCCTCATCGGGCACATTATCGAGGATTCCTATGTTATACTATATGTGATTACTGGAGCTTCTATTACTCATACACACTGCCAACATAATGAAGCTGCTCACTGTCTTACTCGTTTTGCCTTAACTGGTCCATGTGAATATTCACATGGACCAGTTAAGGAGCATTTGAATGTCTTTGGTTCGAGGAGCATCCCGAGATTCTCATGGATGTTTTATTCTCTGATTGTACTGCCTAGATTTTCTGGTTTTACCAGCCCACTCTACTGATCTGTTACTCATCTTTTATCAATGAATTAATGCCTAAAAAAAAAGTGAATGCCTGGTGGATATAACATTCTCAAAAGATAACATGTATGACTCAAAAATATGGCTGACAAATTAAGAAACTCGGCCACTAAAGTTTTTCTAGTGAAAAATGTCATCAAACTAAAAAATTTGATCTTTAATTGAATACACTTCTAATTCGTCACTAATCATTCCCATCACGAAATCTTAGCTAGTTTGCAAGTGCATTGTGGACAAGTATGCGTGTTTATCCATTGTCAAGTTCATGGTTCTTTGACGTCTTTCCTTGTGTACCTTATTGATTTGTTCAAAACGCAAGGCCTGTAATGAATAAAGCCATATGTGTGTATTGCATGGTTGGCATTGTCCAACTCTCGTTGGTTTAAAGCATTTTCAATAGAGAGATGCAAATTCAAGATGTGAAGAAAAAATTGGTAGGTTTGAGAAACAATAACTTTGAATAATTGAATGATGAGTTTGGCTAACGACGGTTATAATAGGGGACCTTTCAAATCTTGATTACGATAATATGAAATGTTACTGGCACTGCAAAAGGTTTCAATAACCTTCACGTGTACACACATTTGAATTTTAGAATGCCAAGAACATCCCTCTTATGAAGGAAAGCATGAGTCTGGAGTTCCAATAACATTTCCAATAAGAAATCAAGCGACGCTGAGTAAAATTAACCGAATGTTCGATTCTACCAAATAAGTTGAAACACATAGATATCAGTCTAAACGCAAAAGTACACCAAAAGGGAACCTCAACATGACTAATGCTCTTTATTTGAACACCTAGCAGCTAAATGAGCATCATACATTGCATTTTAAATCACAAGGTCATTCCTAGAAAGATAATTCTTTCCATCCGCCATAGTTCTCCTCATCATATCTTCTAGAAGCTACTTCTCTGCAAAAACAAATTGTCGATTCACCACACACTACCTCGAATCTAGTCAAAAACGGAAGTTCTGGTTAAGTTTGGTAAGCTATAAACATTGATATCTGAGGCTCAGGAGTGAAAGTAAGTCCAATTATGATCTCCCCGCGATATTCCTGGTCTTTGTTGACAACATTGTAGGCAGTCGGAGGAAGCCTTCCATCAGCGAACAATGGCTCCAAAGGAACGCTGCATTGGCCATAGATAAATTAGACATCGAACCATACACGTTTTACATAGCTTCACCAGAGATAGAACACTATAACAGGGTGCAAATAACTTTTGAGTGACCTTATAAAGATGGAAATGAAAAAAAATGACAAATTATTGAGTACTCACATTGCTTCGCCAACAAAGTCATCCTTGGTAAAGGTATCTTTGTCCATTATTTTCAAACGAAGCTCATAAACATCATCTGTAACTGTGAACAAAAAACTTTCATTCCATTCGGGGTCACATCATTTCCCTGCATGTATGATTTTTAATCATAGTTAATCGGAGACAACACCAGATGGATCCGATCGGAATGTGCACAAACAATATATATATATATATACACACACACAAGGGGTAGCTACAACTGTATACCTTTAGCCACGGTGCTTTTCTTCTCTTGGGTCTTCACAGTGAAAATAACATAGGGATCCATCTTATTAACTGCTACAAAGTATTCAACCCATGACATACATACATTAATTAGCACTATTCAGAAATCAAATGCAGACAAATTTAACTGAGCAGCGTGTTCAAATCAGAAATCAAAATAACATATCATATATATAGACGAAAAAATTGCTTAAAAACCCTTTAAGAAAATGATTTATGCGCAACATTTTTCTCCTTTTGTTCACCCCTTTTCCTCGTTCTGGCCATCGGATTGAATTAATCAAACAAAAACAATAGTAATATTGAAAAAGGTGTGTGCTTGTCATTTGGGTATCTTTATTCTCTTTTGTTTTGGGAAATGTATGTTCATCTTTTGCTGATTACAGGAAAATGAAACGCATCTACCAACATATAAGCAAAATACAAACAAATGGATTAGACATAAAGATCATGCTAGTGAGGAGAAAACAAACACCAGAAATAAAATCATATCTTTTCTGCATCACTTGATATTACCAAGAATCAGTGAAAGGGGATTTTAAAAATTGATGATTTTTTGTTTGGGGTATTCAATCGAATATTAAACTAATTTTGCAAACATGCATACACAAATGCATACATGAACAACAACAAAAGAGCGCATAAAGCCTTGAAATTAACAGCATCCAGCTGATAGAAGAACCAAACAATTCAGATCTGCAGATGGTGAAAAGCAGAAATTAAAAACCAAACCATGTTCACCAAAAATCATTTCAGTTGATTAAATCAAAGATTCAAACATGAGAGAGAGAGAGAGAGAGAGTTACAGAGAAAATCTTTGTTCTTGAGGCCTTTGGCTTCAACAAGAAGGATTTCAAGGGTTCCGAGAGGCATCTTTCTTTGGTTGGTTTCTTTGGAGTTTGGAATTTGTTGGATGGAAAGAGAGTGAAGCGGTGAGGGTGTTAAAGTAGTGAAGGAATGGTGCAGTTTTCAAGTTTCATGTGACAATTGTACTTGCATTTCTGACTCCTCCAATGCATGACGAAACCTTGGCTGGATTTCCATTTATTTATTTATTGACGTTTCTTACCAACTTCCCAAGACCACCGTTTGACTAGAGGTTGACTGCCACTCTTCATTTCTCATTCCAAATTCTCAATCTTTATCTATAGTATCTATTAATAAAACACTATTTATCAATAAAAAAATTAAAAAAAAACTATTATTATATTCTTCCATGATAATTGAGAAAAAAATATTAGAAGAGTTGTTATTTTCATCCCCACCATGACCATCCCTCTTTAATTTTAAACTCGGCATGGTAAGTTTTTTTTCTTTTTCTTTTGGGCCCCATGAAAAACTGCTCCATATAACGGGAATTGATTTTCACATTTTCTTTCTTACCTAATATTTGGGCCTAGATTCTATAAACCCCACTTCTCTCTTGTTGTTCTACAACCCAGCTTATTAAAATAATAATTTATTTTTTAACCTAAAGCTCCATACTCTTTAAGGTCGTTTCCTAAACTTTCACACAAAAGGTCCCGAAGCTACCCATTTTTATTATTTGTTTTCAATTGCTTTATATATATATTGTCTTGTATATATTGCGTTTGTTTGTAGGTAAAGTTCATAATTTCGAACTTGAAGTTCGGAAAAATGTTATAGAAACTTGAAGTTTCTTAACACGTACCAGTCATGTTGAGATTCGAAGTTCTCCATGATTAATCCGTTTAAACCAAAACATGTTGTAGAACATAAATGTTCTAATTTGGATGCTTATGATGATTTTATTTTCCATAGCACCAATCACAATCTTGTTCCCTACATTCAGCGAAATGTCGAACCGCAACAAATTTGATTTCACTGATTTGGACGTTTCAAAAACTATTTTATGTGGATATAAGATTTGATGCTCCACTTGACTACGAAAAGCTGCGAAACCATTGAAGCCAACTATGGCATAAAAGAGTTGAATAAGCCTCCGCCATGCTCTATATTCAAATATTTATGCCTGAAGCATTATAAATGGAAGTACCTCATTGAGGAGGATTCCATCGCTCTTTGACTCGCTCATATAGACCGTTCCTATCATGAAAAGATGATCTCTTACCCGAAGCAAGACATGATTGAAACCTTTATGTCCATGAATAGGTAATTTTGAAGTTTATATCCAATCGAATTTTGACTAGAGAAAAAATTTCTCGTCTTTGTATTTCTCTAACTTGCTCCTGCAACAGCAGTGCAGAGAGCAAAAGTTTGGAAAATTATTGGATTTGGTTACTACCACACCTGTGAGAAAATGGTACCCCAGCGATTCGACTAGGAGATACCGAACGGTATAGACTCAACTTCGATTAAAGACTACTGAATGATGGTACCCTGCTTCGGGAAGGAGACACCGACATGCATGCTCTGCTTCAGCATAGTTGCACCGAAAGGTATGCTTTGCTTCGGCAAAGGTTGAACAGACTCCTCCAGTTTTGGCTGGAACCTCACGAAACCACGTCTGGGTCTGTCTGTCTCTCACACTCACGATCAAGTTTGTTTTTAATATATAGTAGAATCAAGGCCTGCCAAAGGGTGACATCACACCCAAAACGTGATTCTTTGGTACCTATGACCTAAAACTTCAAGAATAAGGGACAATATTCAGAACTTTAACCCTACAGTATCTACTTCCGTTTTGACAGAAAAAATCATTGGTTATGCACCTTTTCGTAATTAATCATGAGACTAAGTTTGCTCTACCTAACACATTTGGAAAAGCGAAATTTTGACATGGAAGGCCACGTTGGCCTAACCCCCTAGTACATTTGGTTTACTTTGTGAACAATTTCTTATGTCCCCAAATTTAAGTTTGGTGTTTGGATATCATTACTATTCTCGAATTCGAGTTAGTTGACAAAAGTTAATACATGCGACTAATCCAATTAAATCATGCTTAGATATATTTTGTGGGGCAGTTAGCGGTCTAGTTCTATGTGCTAACTTCATACCTAATCACCTTCCCGACAACCCTTTTCAGGCTTATCCAACCTGATTATGAGGCATGGCACTGCCCATATTATGTTGTCCAATGATTTAACTTTAAGGGAATCTGCTTTTGAGTTTTAAAGATATTCGAGTTACTATTGAAACCACTATAGAAAATAGAGTAAAATTCTTTTTGAATAAATCCTAAGTAGAGATAAATTAGGAATCCTTTGAGATCTAGAAAATCTTTCCTATTATACTTTGTTTTACTTGGAGAGAAAATTTCTCTCATCCTTATTACTATAAATAAAGGCATAAGATCTGAAGACTAACACACAACATTCCTCAATCCTGTTCTCCATCTCTTTTTCTTTATTGCCGCACCTCTCTTTCCCTTAGTTAATTTAGGGGTGTGATATTCACACACCCCTTTTTACTTCTTTCACACCCCGATCAGATGAATTAAAGAATATCCAATAACAAAAATTAATAAGAGGTGTGAGAAAAATAAAAATGGGTGTGTGGATAGCACACCCCTTAATTTATAGGCCACAACGTACATGAAATAAATTGGACCATTTATTTTTCTTTTAAAAAAATTATGCAAAGAAAAGTTTGAATTAAAACGTTTTTTTATTTATATTAATTTTTTTAGCCATGTGACACTTATGACACACATCTAAATCTTAGGGTGTTATACTGAATTTAAAATTTTAAGAAATTAAGTAAAATTCGAGCTAAACTAAAAGAGTGGAGGGGTGGAAAGGTGGACTAAAGCTCATAATAAACTAATAATAATATGATTCAAAATCACCTTTGTCGATCCAACTTATCAATGAAGATAAATACTCCTTGCAAAAAAGGATTAACGGTTGGTAAGATGCAGTTGGTTGAATAGTTTCCAAACAGACAGGAGCAAGAGGAGCGTAGCTATATAGAAAGAAAACAAAGATGGCGAAACCCTCCATTGCAATCACTGAGAGCTTCGCGTCCGAAGCAAAAATTGCAGACGACATTCCTGGGGAAGATGTAATCAGAGTTCTGAAATTTCTCCGAGGAGTTGGAATCTCGGACCCTGTCCCAGATGAGTTCGATGCTAAAAAGGATACCTACTCCGACATCATTCGTGACCTCCTCAAGCCCCTTCACATCTCCCCAGGCCGTGTCACCTGCCTCGTATCTGTGAAGCCTGCTGTCACTGTAATCTATCTTCCCCTCTTTATTTTTCTCTTTTTGTTTCAATTTGTAATTTTCAGTGGTTCTGTTTGGTTGCTGAGAAAATTCTAGGTATGGGTTATTTATACCCAAAAGTGGGGAAATTGGAGGAATAGGATTGGACCCTTTCGGGATGTGCTTGATTTGAATTGGGTTTTATCGTGTTTTTCTATCTGGGTTTGACTAAATTGAGCTGTGTTCTTGCTTGCTTGCTGAGAAAATTGCTTGATTTAATGGTTACTTGTATAACCAGTTCAAAATTAATATTGATAGAGGCCCATTCTATTAGCTTGTATGATTGGGACTTTGATCTTATACAAAGCAAAGTAAGATGCTTTGTTAGACCCCATTTCAAAGCTATTAACATCGTCATCAAATTCCGCCATTTTGCTCACTAATGTGTAGTTGTATTTCAATTTGATGTCTGTTTCAATTGTTCTTGTATTTGGGTGTTTCAGTTGTTCTTGTATTTGGGAGAAAAGAAGATGCCGCTGAACTTGGGTTAATTTTCATATGTTTTCGTCGTCTTTGAAACCTAAGTTACCTAACAAATGTAAAGATGTTTTGTTCATGAATCTGCAGAATTTCTATTCCGTATTTCATGGAGGAGCTATTGCTGCTGTTTCTGAGGCTGTGTCCATGGCTTGTGCAAGAACTCTCGTGGCTAAGGATAAGGAGCTTTTTCTGGGGGAACTAAGCATTTCTTACCTCTCTAGTGCAACAAAGAATGTAAGGCCCTTAGAATGTACATTTGTTCCTTTAAATGTAGATATATAAAGTTTGATGCACATGCCAAAATAGAATTGAAATGAATTCAAAGCTTTACTATGATTGTTTAGCTGTCTTCATTGGAAATCGAAAGGTCATCTGAGGCATTTCAAATGGTAATGGTATTGGTGTAGAATGACTAAAGGAAGAAATTAGGGATTAGGATTTTGTTGGCACTTTAAATTTGTAAATTGTGATGAGGGATTTGTACCTTCCGTGTGCAATTCCTTGAATGTCAAAGGTCTGCCTTTCGTGCGTCTTGGTGCAGAGAACTTATATTTCCGGCTTTCTTGAGTCATTTCTTCTTTTTATTTGTAGAATCTCTTACTCTAAACAAAATAAAGAGGTTGCTCGCTGTACTTTGAATCCATTTTCTGAAGATGGCAATGTGGAATTGCCTTATCACAGAAAGTGGTACCAACTGAAATGGGCCAAAAAGTGGGATATACAGACGGTGCTAAGTTTCCGAACCTTAAACAACATAATTTTGGCCGTCTGATACTTGATTGACTCAGGCCGACGGTGGTTTTGAACCCCACAAACTCTGTTTAGGTATGGGTTCCAAGAATAACTGCCCTACTTGCACGCAATGGTTCCAGACTCTAATGAAGATATTGAAAATGTAATCAGGTATTCAATTTGTCATTGGACATCGGTTTAAGGTGCAATCAGCTAACTGAAGTTTACAGTCGTGAATCTTGTTTATAATTTGCGTTGTTCATGCTGTTGGTTTCTCTCTGTTTTGATTTTTACTTACCAATGGGACTTTTACAGGAAGAGGTGATAGTTGACGCATCTGTTGTGCGGAGTGGAAGAAACCTCAGCGTGATAGCTCTTGAATGGAAACTCAAGAAAACTGGGCGTTTGGTTTACACTGCTCGTGCTACCTTCTACCACACGCCTGTTGCAAAATTATGATTTCTATAGCACATCTTGTCAATTTGCTGCCATCTGCATGGTTATTCCGATATAGATCGCTATTCAGTAACCATAAGATCAATTATATCTACGTGTATGCATACAATTACGTGCAACGGGGACATGAAAGTTCTTTTCATATCTCCAGTGTCTTTGATTTCATGCCTAGCAACCATATTTTGATTGTTGAGCAATTGGTACTGTTCTATAATTTGAAGGAAAGGAGACCCAAAGAAGTGTGTTTTAAGAGGAAAGCAAAACATAGGGTTGGGTTCGGTTTCAATCGATTTGGTTCGATTTTTCAAACTCGGTTTTCGGATTGACCAGTATTTCATCTGAAAAGAACATCGACATTACGCTACAGGCGGAGCTGATAGGTGAAGGATCTGTTGTGAAGAGTGGAAGAAATCTGAGCGTGATAGCAGTTGATTTCAAACTCAAGGAAACTCAAACAGTTGGCTTACACTGCTCGTGCTACCTTCTATCACACGCCGATTGCAAAATTATGAATTCAGAGATTAAAACTGTCTAACACATGATCATCTTATCAATGTTTATGGCTTAGGATTATAGAGTTGCTCTGAAATAAGATCCACGACGTCTTTAAATTCGATTATGACTACAAAGTGATATCACAGAGTTGCACCAAAATAATATACACTGACAAAACATCGGAAGAGAAAATACATTCGAGTGGATGAGAAGATACAACCGCCCAGCAGCCTAAGGCTTCACAACTTTGCATCAACTCTAAGCCTTACCTTTCATCCTACATCACCAATATAGCGGAAAGTAGCAGCACTTCATGTGCAGTAATGATCATCTCAAAACCAAACGTGTGAGTTTCAACTAGGAAGTCTCATCCTAACCCCGTTTTTCCCCAATCGGATTAAATGGTTGCTGTTATTGGCTCAGTACAGGGATAAACACCGACCTCCAGCACGCATATATATGGGGATTCAGGAGTTCTATACAGTGAGAGAAAAACATCTGATAAAAATCACTAACATCTACTTGCATTGAAAAATAATAATATCTGAGATCAGAAGAGTAGTCAGTCACTTGACATATGAGACTGGCACACTCACCTACATTCGGACTATGAAAATATGGCATTGACAAAGGCCTCTGCATCAAACGGTTGGAGGTCTTCTACGCCTTCACCAACACCCACAAACTTTACAGGGATGCCGAGCTCATTCACCACGCTGACCTAAAATAGACGCAATCTTATGATTAGTGAAGGCTAAAAAAACTTGAGAACTAAGTCTTGAAACAACAGAAGCTACATCAATATCTCAATTCAATAATAGATCGAAAACTATACGGGACAGAAGATTTGAACATACCACACAGCCTCCTCTAGCAGAACCGTCAAGTTTTGTCAAAATCAAACCAGTTATACCAACAATCTGTCAAATATTTACAAGGCAAACGATCAAAACATGAATGAAGTGGCACAAAGAATTAGAGTACAAATTAAGGGCAAGATATTCAATCAAATATCCAAGTTCTACTCTAACTGACAAAATTGGAATATAACATGCTGCACCTAAACACGAACACGAAAGGAACAAACTTAAAACATTCTTGAGAGGTGAGACAAACAAGATCATGCGAGGAATAGCCAACCATCTTAATCCAGAAGGTAAAGGATAAGAACATTACTTCATTGAATTCTCTTGCTTGTGGAAGCATGTTTAAACCCGTAGTCCCATCCAGAACTAGTAGGATCTCCTGCATGTATTAAAAGAAATATTGATAGGCACGTTTAGAAACATGGTACACTAGACAGATTGTATGAATTTGGAGAAGTTACTAGATATCTTAACAAATAAAATGGGTACATACAAATCAAAGAATACACCAGACAAAACTGATGAGTATGGTAATGGAAGGCCTGAATAGATTGATTCATATATCAAACAATTGAAAGGCCCAAGTGCCAGGTACAGCATAAAGAGGTTATTTGAAATATGGCATAAAAAAGGAAAGACATACAGGTGAATACAGCAATGAAACCTGTAGCATGTGTCATGAGTTGCAACTAATTACTCTCTGTGAAAGCTATGATTATCATAGAGATACAAGTAAACATCTGCAACGAACACTAGCTGGAAGGCTTGAGAGCATGAGAAAGTAGTTGAAAGGTGTTCCTTGGTTTAATCCAATAGAAGGTTTCTGGAAAAAATATATCTAAAATTTCCCTCAGCTATCACTTTACTAAACTTGATTTTTCCATTCACCGTAAATCTCATTCATGGACCGTATTGGTTCCATGGACCTAAATGCAACATCTTGCAAGAGCTATTTCTCGATACATGATAAACTATCAAAGAACATAGTCTACTCAGAAATATTCTGTTCATTGGGAAGTCCAATGTTTTAAAAGGCTCGCCTCAGGGCGCGCCTAGGCGGCCTCTGAGGCTGGGCGTGAGG
The DNA here is from genome assembly GCA_006547085.1 of Malus baccata. NCBI lineage: Eukaryota > Viridiplantae > Streptophyta > Magnoliopsida > Rosales > Rosaceae > Malus > Malus baccata. The sequence continues at coordinate 658,358 of VIEB01000138.1, forward strand.
GTTGTTGCCTCTGTTTTGAGGGAGTGGGCGGAAGGCGTAGCCGGAGCCGCCGAGTTGGCAGAGGCGGGCCTCAGGATGTCCAGGTGACTCTGTTTGGCTGCTTTCTTTTTTTTTTTCTTTTTTTTCTTTTTTATTACTCCCATACCCAAATTTTGGGTAGGGTTTTAACTACCTCATACCTCTTCCTTACACTATCATCTCTGCCTTTTTTTTATTTTTTTTATTTTTTATATAATGGATGTGTGTTGTGTGCATTGTTATGTGTACTCATTGTGTTTTTCATCCTCTATTTAATATATATATATAACATAATATATGTATATATATGTGTGTATATATATTTATAATATATGAGTGTGCTTAGGGTGATTATTGATTAATAATCTTTTTTTTAATATAATATATGT
>VIEB01000138.1:668086-719646 GCA_006547085.1 Malus baccata
ACCTATGCAGGGGTGCACGCTGCATAAGGAGAAAAATGCAAGTTTTGAATTTGTAGCAGGTATTTTTAGACAATTTCGAATGTAACTTGTTCGTTATAACTCCAAATTGAATGCCGTCTGCGGCCACGTGTTCGTAATAATAAGTACTATTCATAATTAGCAAAAGAAGAATGGGAAAGTGAAAGGAAATTTGAGGTCCACATGGAAAGCTTACGTGGCATCTCAGTGACATTTTATAATTTCATTGCTACCAAAAATAAAATACATTAAATTTCAGGATGGGATGTCCCAATCTACCGTCCTTAAAGAAAATTTTGTCCTTGAAATTAACTACAACAGAGTTTAATTGAAAAACAGGTATGGATACAAGTCTCTCATGCGTTTCTCCGTTTCCCAAGTAGGCTATTCGACATATTGGTTTCTTCAAAGAACTTTCACTAGAGTGACAGTCTTGTTGCGCAAAGTTTTCTCTTTCCAATCTAGGATGGTCACTGGTGTCTCATCGTAAGTCAAGTCCAAGTTGATCTCTATTGGCTGAATCAGGATGACATGTAAAATATCAGCGACATATCTTCGAAGCATAGACACATGGAAGACATTGTGCACTTTAGCCAACTTTGGTGGTAAGTCGAGTCAATAAGCCACATGCCCAACTTGTTCAGTAATCTGGTAAGGACCAATATATTCGGGACTCAGTTTTCCTCTCTTCCTAAAGCGCATGACTCCCTTCCATGGTGATAACTTCAAAAAATGCCTAATCACAAACTGCGTAAACTCGCTCGGTGGAATGCCCGTCTGCAATGCTCTTATGTCTGTCATGTGTTGTCTTCAGGTTGATCTTAATTGTCTATATGTTTTGAGTCATCTCGTCCACCAAATCTGGACTTAATAGGGCACGCTCTCTAACTTCTGACCAACATAGTGGCGTTCGACACAGTTTACCATACAAAGCCTCGAATGGTGCCATACCGATACTCGAGTGATAGTTGTTGTTGGAGGAGAACTCCATCAGTGGTAGATGTTTATGCCAATCATTACCGAACTAAAGAACTGAGGATTGAAGCATATCCTCTGGTGTTTGGATGGTTTTCTCATATTATCCATTGGTCTGAAGGTGATAGGTTGTACTATAAAGTAAGTCTGTACCCAAAGCCCAATGTAAAGCTGTCCAAAATTTAGAAGTAAACCTGGGGTCACGATCAAAGATGATGCTAATCGGAACTCCATAGTACTTCACAATTTCGAAGATGAAGAGTTCAGCTAGGCGATCCAAGGTGTAGTTTTCTCAAACGGGTAGAAAATGAGCGATCTTTGTGAGTCGGTCAACGATCACCCCAATACCATCGTATCCTCCAGATGTACGAGGTAGCTTGTACTAGGAAGTCCATGGTGATATTTTCTCATTTCCACTAAGGGATGGGAAGAGGTTGCATTAACCCAAATAGTTTCTTCTTTTTCTGCCTTAACCTGCTAACAAATCAATCACATGCTTACATACTCAACAATTTCTCTTTTCATGCCAGGCCAGTGGTAGAAAGGTCGAATGGTATGATACATCTTTGTGCTCCCTAGGTGCATAGCATAAGCTGATATGTGTGCTTCATCAAGAATTCCTTTTTCAGCTCTTTTTTACTAGGCACAAACATTCGGTCACCTTGCATCAACATCTCATCTAACCGTCGAAGTCTCTAATCTCTTATTTTCCACTGGTAACGGCCTACATTAGGGCCAAACACTCTGCATCACTAAATTATGTAGCTCGAACTCAATCCACAAGAACTGGTCGGACCTGGAAATGAGCAAGTAATGCTCCATAATGGTCGGTGTCTAGGCTCACACACATGCTCTGTTAGAATTGGAAGGTGAATAGCTCGAAAGATGCTTACTCTTTCATGGTGCAATCACAGTCACTTATTAACTTCATCCATCGCCGCTATCAGAGGTTTAGTTACTTCTGAGTGAAAATGTATTTGAGGCTCTTATGGTCAGTAAAGATTCGGCATGTTTCCCTATAGAGGTAGTGTCGCCAGATTTTTAAGGCAAAGACAACTGCAACCAGCTCTAAGTCATGTGTAGGATAGTTCATCTCATGTGGTTTCAGCTGATGAGAGGCATAAACAATGATTTTAATATGCTGCATCAACACACAGCCCAAACCATTTAATGAAACATCACTATAAATTTTGAAGTTACTACTATTGTCGGGAAGAGTAAGTACATGTGCATGAGTAAGGTAGTACTTTAACTGCTGGAAATTATTTTCACAGTCATCATTCCATTCAAATTTGACGCCTTTCCTGGTCAACTTTGTGAGAGGTAAAGCTATGGTGGAGAAATCTTTCATAAAGCGTCAATAATAATTGGAAAGATCAAGGAAACTTCATATCTTAGTGACATTTTGTGAACGTCCCGAGTTCTCAACTGCTACAACCTTTTGGTGATCAACAAGAATACCAATAGCTGAAATTATGTGCCCAAGGAAAGATACTTAATTCAATCAGAATTGGCACTTGCTGAACTTCGCGTATAACTGAGCTTCTTCAAAACTAAGCACAAATGTTTAACATGCTCAACCTCGCTTTTAGAATAGATGAGTATGTCATCAATAAAAACAATGACAAATCTATCGACGTACGAGCGAAATATTTGGTTCATCAAATCCATAGAAACAGCTGGGGCATTCGTTAACCCGAATGGCATCACAAGGAACTCATAATGACCATATCGAGTTCGAAATGCCTTCTTGTGAACATTATCACTTTTGATCTTCAATTGGTAATAGCCAGATCTAAGATCAATTTTGGAAAATATTCGAGCACCATGTAGTTGATCTAAGAGGTCATCGATTTGAGGTAAAAGATAATGGTTTTTAATCACTACTCGATTGAGCTGCCTATAATCAATGCAAAGTCTCAACGTCTCATCCTTCTTCCTAACAAATAAGACTGGAGCTCCCCACGGGGAAGTACTAGGACATATGAAACCCTTATCTACGAGGTATTGTAACTGAGCCTTAAGTTCTCTTAACTCTGCAGGAGCCATTATGTAAGGTGATAAGGAAATTGGGTTAGTACCTAGAATTAGATAGATATTGAATTTTATCTCCCAATTAGGTGGCAATCCAAGTAGATTTTCTAGGAAAACATTAGGAAATTGGTTGACCACGTCGACATCCTCGAGTCGTACAGAGTTATCTTCCTCTACCACAACGTTCGCCAAGTATCCTTCACAACCCTTCTTCAACATTATTTTTGCCTTCATGGTAAAGATAAGTCCATGCTTCAATTTCCAGTGTTCACCAACGAAAGTGACCATTGGAAAACCCGGTCGTTGAAAAATGACTACTTTATTTCAACAATCCACCATGGCATAGTTTTGACTTAGCCAATCCATTCCTAGAATCACGTCAAAGTCTACGAGCTCTAAGGGAATGAAGTTAACTGGCTTGATTTGATTTGCAATGATGATAAGGCATCCCTTATACTCCTACTAAACAAAGCACAAATCGCCACTCAGCATAGCGATGCACATGTCGTACCCAATAGAAGTACCTTGGGGTTGGGTCAGTTGAACAAACATATGGGATATTATCAAGTGAGTAGCACCTGGATCAATAAGAATTATAGCAAAGTGGCCAAGAACGTTTAACGTACCCATGATCAAGTCAGGGTTGTTATGCGCGTCTTGATAAGTGATGTTGTTGACACGACCATGAATGTGTTATGCTCTTCCGTGGCCTGCTCCCCTATTGCCTCAGCCTTGGTTATTATGTCTATTTGTTCCACCATTGTTAGACGAATCTCCAAAGTCCTAGTACTGGTCTCTACCGTACCACTGGTGTCCAAACTCCTGGTATTGTGGCATATTCCGTGGATATTTCATAACGTTCCTGGTGTAAGGAACCATAGAAGCGGGATACTGGTTGACTGGTGGTTGGATAATAGGCTACTTCCCCTTAGTAATTGATGGTTTCACTATATGCAGGCTGTCACTGAGGCCCTTGACTCAAAACTTGGGAGTTGCTTCTGTTGTCTCTGTGGACACTAGTTGGCTCTATGTCTTCGCTGCCCACAAGTGTAACATGCATTACTTCCTTGCTTACACTCACCATAGTGACAGGTATTGCACCAAAAGTAGTTTTGAAGACCAGAGTTGTTAGAGCTTTCCTGCAGACAGACTCGGGAACTCCTGCCATATCTACCCATAAAGCGAGATGAGCTGGAGTTAGACCCTCCACTAGATGATCTAGAATTATAGCCACTCATCTTGAATGACTGGTTCTGGTGGGGGCCAAAAAAAGACTGACCACGATTATGCTTCTTCTGAGAACTTCCATTTGCCTCATTAATTATGTCGCTCGGGCCATTCTCAAATTCCTCGATTCGTAGCAAAGCCTTGTAAAATTCCTGGTAGGTAGTGCATGGAATGCTCGACGCTAAGGATCGAAGTTGTTTCCGTGTCCCCTTCTTGAACTGAAGTAGCATCTCAGAGGGATCGTTGGCGATTGCAGGACAGTAGCGGGAAATGTCAGTAAACTTCATGTGGTACTCTGTCACCATCATGTTACCTTGCCTCAACTCTATGAATTCGTTTCTTCTTCAGGCTTGGTACTCCGACGACAAGTAGTTGATCTTAAAGCGGGCCTTAAAGACTTTCCAATCCTGTTTTTTGGCTTCTTGTAATTGATCCCTTTTATAGGCCCACCAAGCCTCGGGTTCTTCCCCGTAAGAACAATGTAGCCGTATATGCCCACTACTCTTTCGGAAAATTACTTTGGCGCTACATAGCCAAAAAAGTCTTTTATACGTGCTTAAACCATGTTTTTGCCTTCTCAAGTGCCTCAGAGCCAAAGAATTCTTTCACCTTGAGGCCCCCGACGATCTCAATGAGACTTTTGTTTGAGGGACGAAAAACATTTTGTAAGGCGCTAGGGATGACAGCTCTAATATCCGCGAAGTCTGGAAATACAACATTTGTACGAGCTCGACAAGAAGGCATATTCTGGCATCGGAGATTTCAACAAAGATTAGTGCTTAACATCAAGTCTATGATAAGTGCAAGACCGACTACAACCATGCTCTGATACCAAATTAACACATCCCAACCCAGAATTTCCATGTGTCCATCCAAATTGTCATGTGTAGGCCGTCACCCGGAGGATGACAAAGCCATAAAGTAGGGTTAATGTGTAAAAGTGAGGATAAATTTAAACTTTAAATAAATAAACCAAAGTGCACAACGTGATTGGGTGGTAACCCTTATTACAAAATATGAAGTTCAGAGTATAATGCAAAAAGATAAAAGTTGTCTCATCCGTAAAAGATGATTATTTAATACATAAGCAACTTACTTTGACTGAAGGCCAGTCAACTACTTCCACTAGAACCTCGTACTCCCACAAGATCAATCTTTACGTCCTGGAGGGGCGAAAAACAAAGGTGAATGGGCCTAGAAAATAAAGTTTTCTAAAACCTTTTTGAAAATATGTAACCCCTCGTTGTAAAACAAATATATAATTTCCCAAAGTAATAATATAATAATAGGTAGTAGGGAACCCTGCAACATAAATGAGTTAAAGGATATAGGGTGCTACTACGAAATATCTTATCATCAAAACTCAAATAGTTATCGTAAAATCGCAAATCCTGAAAATCATTAAAAATTCATTGCTATGAAAATCACTGCTCGTTATCTATGTAGGCACACAAGTCATACAGAAAGTCGCTGCATGAACAGGTTGGGTGTAGGTTTTACGTTATAGTACTACATCACGTGAAGTTGGCGCTACGCGCATCACATACAAGTCCAAACAACAAACCTAGGGATAGGCTGGCACCTAACTTTGGATCTAAAGCGAACATAAACGGTGCATGTGAACATAAGTGAAGCTAGTCTTTGGCCCAGGATAGTACAACTAACTAATAAACACCATGCAGACATGTAACAATGAGCATGTATAATGAATAAAGATGTCATGCGACATTTTATACTCGCAATTAATAAAAACATAAAGTGTAGAAAATCTAGTAAGAAGATAAACATGGCATGTCACATCAATTATGTAAAGAAACAGTTATGTAAAAAATCATATATATATATATATTTAAAACCAAAAGACCCACTCACTGGTCCCAACCAATTCTACCCGCGGCACTCCTCTTCTATATAGAAAATTACTATACTAATCATTAAACTAATAATAATTGATACAAAACACCTAATTTCCCCTTAGTTTGCTAAAAAAAAAAAGAATTTGGAGACAATTGGTACTGAATTTGGAAAAACAGAGTGCAAAAATGGAATCAGCGCGTCGAAATTAGCCTGGGAGGCTTCCAAGAAAATTTCAAAAAAGTAAACTAACAGTCCACAGTTAACTTTAACGGAATATTCTCTCATCAGAAGGAATATTCTGTTAAAGTTCACTATGAATTAACAACATATTTCAAATGGAATATTCCCTCCAATTTCAGAAATGGGCATGGGCTGGAACAAAGGCCCAAAGGTTTGGGTTTAGGCGCTTTTTTTTTTTTAGAAAAAGGATCTGGGCAAGTTTCGCGGATCCGGGTTAGGGTTAGTGGGTCATGGGTTTTGGGCTAGTTTATGGATCGGGTTTTGGGCTTTTTTATTTGATTTTTTATTTTTTGGTTTGTTGCAGATTTTCGTAGGAAAATCTGAGTAAGATTCAAAAGCTCCGTTCGGAGGCATTTTACAACTAAATTTTACCCATAATATATCAAAACAAAGCTTAGGACGAGAGGAATAAGATTATCCCAATTTAAAGGCCAAAAGTTGGTCATAGACCATTGGAAAATGGCTTGAAAGTGACGGCCCGAGTTCGAGTTCTTTGTTTTCGTCAGTTCCGAAGTAGATTTGGGCATGCAAGCTCAAACCCGTGGCCTAGAGGTAGTGGGAAGTCGTCCTATAGCTTCAAACTCAACCACAACAACAAGGTTTCGTCGGGTTTAGCTTGGAATAACCTACAACTCGGCATAAAACATGATGTGTTAGAAAACACTTCGAAACACGGGGAAACTTGCATGCGTGCTAGTAAACTACACAGAAAAACTTAAGAACACAAAGATAGTGATAGAAACATCACTTGGGGTTTGAGAGCTGGAAAAGAGAGAGAGAGAGAGAGAGAGAGAGAGAGAGAGAGAGAGAAGAAAGAGAGAGAGAGAAAGAAAACCGGCTAAGTGGGGAGGGGGAGGAATTCGCATCAGAAACAAGTGCAGGCTTTTACACTGCACGAATACTGATTTCTTGTCCCAAAAAAGAACCCATGCAGTGGTGCACGTTGCACAAGGAGAAAATTCCAAGTTTTGAATTTGTATCAGGTATTTTTACACAATTTCGAACATATTATAACTCCAAATTGAATGCTGTTTACGGCCACGTGTTCGTAAAAATAAGTATTGTTCAGAATTGGTAAAAGAAGAGTGGGAAAGTGAAAGGAAAATAAGGTCCACGTGAAAAGCTTACGTGGCATCTTAGTGGCATTTTAGAATTGCATTGCTACTAGAAATAAAATACATTAAATTTCGGGACGGAATGTCATAGGACAACCTAAATAGAAGGTAGAGTTTAAGAGTTGAATTGCTAATTGATTTGTTTAGATATAGTATTTGGTAATTCTAAATATGGTAAAATTTTGAAGTAATAAAATTGTAAGCATATTGTACATAATTAATGTTCAGGGGTTAGGAATTTTAGTGACCAGAATGGTCAATTACAAGCACGTTGTACATAATAAGTTTTTACGAAATATTTAAAAATAACTTTATGAAAAAAAATATGAAGTCCACAAGGGACAGTTGACCACTGTTAGCCTATATTGGATCCACCCGTAGGTTAAACCATCTTCAACCCAAAAGTTTTGAACCCAAATTTATACCCCCTAATACACCAGTTCATCTATACCCAAGTCATACAAAAAAAATTCATCCAACCATGCAATCTCAAAATTCATTGTTACAACTTGAGGTTAACTTCAATTTTTTGTGTACTACTTGTTTTATTTTTCAGAAATTTTAACTTAAAAAGTTTAAATTCGAAGAAATTATACGGACCAAATAAAAATTATTTCATTAATGACAACTATAAGTACAAGCAACTATCTTGAAAATAAAACGAGTACAAGGAAAACTTAAACTCAGTCAAATTGGCTAAAGCAATTTACTCAAACAATTTCATATCCTGTTGGCATAAGGAGGATGTATAGTTCATACAAGATCCATGTGTTGATGTGGGGCATGATCTAATTAGGGGTGTTTCAATCGTCATGATGATCGCAATGAAGCTGACGACATATGGAATATGTAAGTTGGAGGCAAAGCTCATTGGAAAGTAAGTTTATTTAATGACTTAGTCAAAGAGTTGTCCACCAAACTTCTACTCGTCACCATCCTCAACAAACGCAGTCACATTCTGCCGGAGAAATTTCAAAGTACCATGTAAATGTGCGTGTGCTGACATGATATATGATTGTGCGATACACCTATATGTTAAAGGCACACCATTTTCCTTAAAATTTAAAACTCGGTCTTCGTCAACAAAACAAAGTATTATGGAGGCGCATTGGACTAGGATGGCCAATACTGGTGATAAGAAACTCTGTTTTAAAAAGTGGTAACCATTTCTAAGACATGACACATGCCATGAACCGTACAAGAATAACAACTAACATGAACAGATTCATCGTTGTGTATGGTTTTGATTTAATAGTATATTATTACGTGTTGAGAAACTTACATACATATTATTGTTTTAATGAAACTGACTGTCATAGTTACTGTAAATTCGTTATGCGTAAGTCATACTCCTAATGCAAAGAAAATGAGTCACGAACATTCAATTTACAACTACAAGAGGTAATTGAATAAGCCAATCGAGATTTGGGATTTTATGATGAAAATGCTTTGGTTTGTACGTGATTCTCTTCTCGTCATTTTAGCTTTATGTTTGGGTTTCTAACAAACGTAATTTTGAGATTGGTCGCTTGATGAGTTTATACTCATATTCAACGTCACGTCTTTTCTAAAATTGATGTCTTTTGCAATTGTGATTAAGCATTATCTTTTTGCGTGTTATATTGTTTGGACAATAGTTTCTCTCAAGTCAATAAGCAAGATTAATTATAGAGTAGCGTTAGATTTGCCCAACATTATTTTACTCATAGAAACTTCTATCACATCCCCCGCCAATTTCCATTCAATGTTTACATAAAGAATAAGCAATTTACTTTTCAATTTATATAATACTATAGCCTCTTGTTTGTTTTATTCTTTATTTTTTGTTGAATATTTTATTTTATTTTGAATAATAATCTACAATTTATTATAATTTAAAATAATTACGAAAGTGGCACTTTTGAGATTAGGAAAGCTTCACCCAAGAAAGCAAAAAGAGTTTGGATTTTCTTAACAAATCATGATGATTCAATTACAAGCATGACTCAAAATAACTCTCTACCCACGCAACATGCCATAATTGGATTTCCTCCGCAAAATGTTGCAAGTTTCCAACTCTTATCACCGCGCAATAAGTTAAGTTAGGAGAGGTGTGAACGTGCCTATCAACGTAAATAAAATATTATCGCTTAGTTTATCCACATGAGAACTAGTAAATAAAGAACGGGGCATACATGTACAGTGTGAGCATGTTTATATGCATCAACCGTGCTTAAGAATTTCTCAATGCTGTTTTCGAGAAATAAAAAACAGAGATACATTCTTATTTCCAAAAAAAATTAGCCCTACAATAAGGGGAAAATTTTCATTGTGACTGGAACACGAATGATACATCATGTGTTTTTATATAAGTAATGAAAAATTTTATTTGATCACACTAAAATCTCTCCGCAATAAGTTGAAAGAATGAATTACTTGGAAAAGTTTCTTTGTGGATGTAAGGGGCATGAGCTTGTTAGCTACATGGAAATTTCTCTCCTCAAAAATCTCAAAAACGCAGAAAAAGGCGCAAAGTCAACTAAGAAACCAAATTACACTTCTCCCTATTTCCGCGCGTATATATTTCGTAGTCTAATTTTCAATTCCACAGAAGAAACCACGTGGCTGTTGCTCTCTCCTTTCTCACACACTTCCCTCAACACTCCGTTCCTATATATAACCCCACCCACACCTATTTCTTCTCGACGGCTCTTACAATTCCCCTAACCTAACACAACCAATTCATCCACCATGGCAGCCAATTCCCGGACGCTCGAGATCACGGTCATCTCCGCCGAGAATCTGAAATTAGATCGAAAACCCATCAAGAAAAACTCCTCTGTGACCGTCCGGACCGACACCAACTGTCAGTTTCGCACCACTGATATGGACACCGATGGCGGCTCCTACCCTCGATGGAACGAGAAGCTCGTGCTCGATTTTCCAGAGCACTCGAGGTACCTCACGGTGGAGGTCCAATGCAAGTCGTCGTACGGGGTCAGGACGGTCGGGACGGCGACGATTCCGGCGTCGGATTTTGTAGGTGGGTACGTGCCGGAGGGTTACCTGCATTTTTTGAGTTACAGGCTGAGGGATCACAGGGGGGAGAGGAATGGGATTATTAATATTTCTGTGAGAATGAAGGTTCCGGAGATGTACGCTTGCTCAAGTTCAACGACGTCGTCTCACTCGAGAATGGGGTTTCCGGTGGCTGAGAACAATAATTTTGGTGGCGGCATTGCGACAGGAGTTCCGGTTTGGTATGGTGCTTACCAGAAAAAACATTATTGAAGATCCACCTGCAGAAGGAACAAGAGCAAAATACAAGAAAATTATAGCTTCTTTTTCTTTTAGGTTCTGCTCACGGATTTTTGTACGTAAATATCGGGTGCATTTTTGCTCATCATCAATGAGTTTAAATTTTTAGATTTTGTGTATATTAACTACACGGACCTTTAAATTTAAAATCATCCAAAGGAAGTGAGCATCATCGTCACTTGAGAGTGATGAGAACAAATACTCCCGTAAATGTTAGAGAATTTAGGGCTGGTTTGGTATTGCTGTGCTTTGAAAAAAAACTGCTGTGAGAATAAGTAGTTGTGCTGTGAGAATAAGCGGTTGTGAAATAAATTAGCAGAGTGTTTGGTAAACTTTTTTGTAAAAGTGCTTTTGGAAAGAAAAAAAGCAGTCTAATAGTGGGTCTTTTCATTAAAGAAGCACTGTAGCTCCGTGTGCTTTGAAAAAAAACTAGTTTTCCAAAGCTGCAAATAGCAGCTTCAGCTTTTTCCTTTGATTTCAGCTTATTCTCACAGCAGCTTCCAAAATAAGCCCTTTTTTTTTTCAGTTTACCAAACACCTAAAACCCTCACAGCTTTTTTTCATGGGTGCTTTTTTTTTAAGCACCTCACTCCCAAACTAGGTCTTAGACTCTTGGTTAAGGAGAATGCCAAATCAATGACTAATGTGTTCTTGAACAAAATTTTATGCCCACTTTTTTATGGTAATCTTTATGTTACAATTGAATTCATTGTTACAAATTACAATACTTGATTGTTTTTGTCTTGATTAAAGAGTCCCTTGATTAAAAGAGTACGTAGAATTCCCACTATAATCTTAATCTTGCAGTCTAATACCTAAACACGCCGGAATTAGATTGATCTCATACCCGTTCTCTCTGTCCTATATTTTTCTAACTTCCCTATAGTCTAAGTAAACATTCATTCGTGGTAGTATGAAATTTTATTTGGAACATGTTGGAAAATTAAGTTGTGTTTTATATTTTATTTGAATCCAACTTTTTTAATTGAAACATACTTTTTAAGTTTTAGACTTTAAAAACTTGTTTGATTGAACTATTTTAAAAAACTGATCTCGAGACTAACTTAAAAAATAAAGACCTATTCACTAAAAACACCAGTTTAAGTTTTATGATTTAAAACAATCATAAATTTCATACCAAACTAAAAAACCTATTCACTAAAAACACCAGTTTAAGTTTTATGATTTAAAACAATTATAAATTTCATACCAAACAAAGTTTTTGAGTCTTAAAAAAAAATCAAAAGATGTTCTTAAAAAAATGTTTTGAGAAATTATGAATTTTTTTTAATAGGATACCAGGCCAAAAGAATATTTGCTAAACTGCTTAACCGAACAAACCAAAGCAAACTAGTCATTAATGAATTGATTTGTTTTGGTGATATTTCTCTCCAAAATTGTTGAAAGATGTTTTAAGTTCGAAAATTATCTCTTCCAAATAATAAAATATTAAAAAATAAAATAACTAAAAGGGTGATACTGGATAGACGTTATTTTAGATCATATTTTATAAGAAAGAGGATTCTCTCTCCTCCTAATCTCTCTCCCCTTCCCTTATTTGAACGGTCATGGTTAAGTCACGTCAACATTTTATATTATTTTTTATATATAAATAATAAAACAAAAAACAATATGTGAGAGGAGAAGAGAGAAGTGAATGAAAATAGAAATGTAGAAAATTACTTCATTTTATATACATGATGTGACAGATGATTGTTGGATTTCTTCTTTAAATTATTAAAAAAAAAGTCTTAACAATTAAGAGTCACATCATGCAATTTACAACATGTAACAAAAAAATGGTATCCCTAGCATCATTCTAAAGAAACAATTATTGCGATCAAGTTAAGTGGGACCTTATCTCAGCCAGCGGCCAGCTGCCAGCGGTAACAGCTTGGACCACGTCCTCTTCTCCCCTTTCTTCTAGATGTCCTCCAGATTCTTCCTTTCTGCATGCATTTCTAATGCTACACCGTTCAAGCGGATGCAGTGCAGGCTGCTCCTCAATGGCTGCCTATGAACATCACCTGTTTCCAGACGAGAAAAATAAAAAGCCTTCATAACATACGGTATTTCACATCAAATAATTCACCCATTCTCCAAAACTGAAGCCACAAGCTTGTCCATGCTCGCTCGCTGGTTTTTTAAAAAGAATCCAAAGCCAGGACAACTACAACAACCATAAAATATCAAAGATGCAGCAACGCAACCGGAAAAAACAATTATACATTGCTCTTGTGTGGGTTCGATCTACACTGATTCCCCACCCGCCTAACAACTATATAATCCATTAACGTTGTCGCTTTACTAAAAAATAAAATAATAAAATAACAAAAATATCAGTTCCACAACACAATCAACCTTTCTTGGCTACGTAAATCTGTATAGGGCAGACCCGCGACCTATATAGGGGCTCCGACGTCCCATACTTCGTGTTTCATACATCCATCAAATTGATTTTTAGTGAAAGAAAGAAGGCTTATTTATTGATTTAATTCTCTGAACTAACATATTAGTTAACACACCGTCTTATATAGGCAGATATGTACACGAAACCATGGTCTAAAATATTCATAATATCCCGATATTTCCATCGAAATTTCCGTGTTTTTGGACTACCGATATTTTTTTGAACTACCGATATTTCCGATATCATCGATATTTTAGACCTTGCTAAGTCACACATGTATCTTACCATGCAATGTATAAAGTGTAAAATATTGTACTAATTTATTATATATAAATGATTATGGTGTGTTTAAACTTCTTTCATTAATTACTACATATTTTCTACACTCACAATGTTTGCCAGCTCGCTATATAATCAACTTAAATCAGCTATATCTATTATGCAATGCATTTCTTTCCAATTTTTTGTGATAAACTAATAGATAATTGACTAAATAAACATCTTGCAAAGTTTCAATAAAAATTTCCAAGTTTTTCTTACAATTTCCGTGGTTTTTATTCAATTTTTATCAATATCGATAATATCCCGATATTTTCATCGAAATTTCCATGTTTTTGGATTACCGATATTTCCGATATCATCGATATTTAATACCTTGCACGAAACTAATAAAACTTGAAAATCATACATAAATTGAAATGTGAATAGAAGAGCAATAAAAGTTAGTATATATCTTTGGTCAATCATAGATATGATTATTTACAACCGCACATGATTCGAGTTCTTCAAAGCTACACCATACTTTTCTTCATCTTGGTCATCAAATGTCTTGAAACTTTATATCATTTTCTCTACATAAATCAAAACCCTAGAGCAATTATAGATCATGATATGTCTTGTTTGTAATCAAGTACGAAACAAACCAGCCTTGTTTCCCTTTTATAGGGTCGCAGTTTTGCTGTACCCAATTTAGTCCTTCAAGTCTCATTTCCGTTTGATCAACACGTGTCTTCCTCCTTGATGAAGCTTTTTTAACTGCCTGCAAAAAATTGAAAATTGATAGAGCCAAAACTCCCCAGTAACACAACCGCAACCACCACCGCTCCTCTTCGCCAACGAAACTCATTCTCTCTCTCTACTCTCTCTTCAACCTTGTAATAGAGACAGAACAATTATTGTTCAAAGAGACTCCAACTCTCGGCTATATTTGAATGGGAGACTCGTGTTCAATTCGATTCGTCGACTCCAATTTGATTTAATTTTTTGACCAATAATTACTAAAACACTAGGATTGGTGTATATACTCGCCGACTACGACCATGATTCCTGGATTTGTTGTGCGAGTTTGAAGAGGGAGGCGGAGAGAGAGGGAGGGAGAGAAAGAGAAGGAGGGCTGGCAGTAGCTAAGAGGAAAGCGATGGGCTTCTGACGGCAAGGTAGGGTGGTTGTTGCGGTTGCCAGCAAGATTTGAGGGTAGCTTAGGGCCTGTTTGGTAGTGTACTTGAATCCAACTTTTTAAATTCAAAAATAATTTTCAAGTTTTAGGCTTTAAAAACTTGTTTGGTATGACTATTTTCAAAAACTGAACTCAAGACTAACTCAAAAATATAGTCTATTATCTAAAAACATAAAAAATGAATTTTTAGAGTTTTTAAACTTAAACTCACTTCTTTCTTTTCTCTTCCTCCTCCACTCTCACTCTAAATCTCTCTCTTTTCTTCTTTCTCTATCCTCTTTTTTTTTTTTTTTTTATAATCTTTTTCGTCTCTCCTCCAATTCGCTCTTTTTATTCTTTAGGTTCTTTTTCTCACTCATCTTCCTCTTTATCTCGTCTGATTCTCTCTCTTCTTTCTTTTTCCTTAAATCATATCTTACTTTCTTTCCTCCTCTCTTCTCTTTCTACCTCTCTTGCGACCTCCTCTTTTTAGATATCTTTGTTATAGTTTATGTCGTAAGACTTAAAAATTTTAAATTAGAAACCAATCAAGTTTTTGAGTCTTCAAAAAAACTGTTTTCAAGAAATGTTCTTAAAAAATGTTTTGAGAAATGATAAAAAATTTCAAATAGGATACTAAACAGGCCCTTATTAATTGGGCGGTGTTGTCATCGTCATGTTCTCCCAAACTCCCATCTTGTGGTTTATTATTTTATTTAATTTATTCTTCTTTTATTAATTTATTTTGTAAAACAAAATTGTAAGACTTAACATGGTTAAAGCTTTGGGAAGAGGATCCTCTCCTGAGCTCAGGATGAGGATCTTCCTAACCACGAAATCCGGGCCGTTCAAATTTAATACAACGGTTGCAATTATTATAATTTTTAAAAGGTTCCCCTGTTTGGAACCGTTGGATTAAATTTGAACGGTCCAGATTTCATGGTCAGGAGGATCCCTATCCTGAGCTCAAGAGATGATCCTCTTCCAAAGCTTTGTTAAGTAGAAGGACACATGTCGATCAAACGAAGAGGGGCCATGAAGAAGACACGAAATTGAGGACAACAAACATGGGGCCCTTTCATAGTTAAGAGGAAAGATCTACAATATAATTTTTGAAAACACACCGGGCATAAATCTGTGTGCAGTATTGATTTTTTATACGTCTTGTCTAGTTTTGTTTTTTTAGACTCGTTTGGAAACGGTCCATCCTTATCTTTTTATTAATTATTAGACATTGAAAGAAATCTCTACGAATTAACTCTTACACACATTTTCCGTGAAGAGATTCAATGTATGAAAAAAATAAAACAAATAAAAAAATAATGAAATTCCACATAATATATAATTAACATACTATACACAAATGTATAAAATAAAATATCCTAGTAAAAAATTTCTGTGGATCTTCGCTTTGTCTGCTTCATTCTATAACATCTTTCGAACAATTTTTAGATGCATTTCGAATTACATGATTAAACGTTGTATGAGTGAAGAAGTTGATTAGTAAGCAAGCACCTTGCAAAATCAGACACAAAAACATGTATAAAGAACCTGCTTCTTTCTCAAACCCTTTGTTTCCAATCCACAAGGATTGGAGTGGAATATTCATATTATCAAGGCAAAAGGCGGCGAATCGAGGTCATCGGCAGCTCTTTTCAATCCGACGTACGTAAGGATTATGATGAACTTCATTCCCCAAGGATTGAGTGAGAAGTCTGAAGCATCCAAAACTGAAACCGCAAGTTTGTCCATGGTCGCTATTTTAATCTAAAGCGACCATGAACCTTATAAAAAAATACAAAATATATATTTAAACAGACCTCCAATTTGTTTAAATGTGTACATTGTTAACTTGCCCATAAGTGTCGTATAAAAAAATTTGTTTTCAATCTTGCCCTTAGTAATATATTGTGACATGGTCTATTTGCTAAGAGCAAGTCCACCCCATGTGGGTAGGCCGGCTCACAGCACACAAAATAGCCCAACATCCCCCAAAAGTGCTCCAGCCCAACCCAAGCGGCATCTAGGCCGACCCAGAATATGATGAGCCAAGGCCTGGCCTATGTGACGTCACAAGCCAGTTTATTTATTTAATTTTTTTTTTTTGCAATAGGCGTGTGAGAAACACGCACGAGTGGCCGCGCGTTCCAACAAGAAAAATAGGTAGGGCTCGCATGTGCATAGGGCTAGTTTGAGTCGGGATCTCGAACCGAAATCTCCAACCCGAATCCCAAACCAAAACATTTCGGGATGAGATTTTATATCCGAAAACCGAACCAAAACTATTCACTTCCCGAAATTCGGGATTAACGAAACTGTTTCGGGATTTTCGTGACACTTCGGGATTGGGCCTTGAAGCCAAAAAAATCCTGCACAAACAAATCAAAGTTTCACTGATTCATTCACATAAACATAAACATAAACATAAACATAATCAAATCCTGCACAGACTCATAAACTTCCACCATTCCTTACAATTTTGTGCACCCATGACCCACCTCCAAAGTCCCAAAGGCTTGCAGTCCTGCATTGCACCCACCCTAATCCGAAACCCCCTGCAATTTGTGCAGGTCCTATTTCCCCATCCCTGATAATTTTATTCTACAAATTTGTGCACCCACCCACCCTAATCTTAATCTGAATGAACCCACAAATTCGTGCACCTACCCTTCCAAAGGCATGCAAGTCCTGCACTGCATTGCACCCACCCTAATTCAAAATCAAATCCTAAAAGAGAGAAAACACGATTCAAGCGAAAAAAAAAGATGATTACGTTCCATTAATTAACCTCGCACTCTCCCATCAATAGGCATAGATTTCAGAAATTCAGAATCCCTTACCTGGATTTTGGGACTTAATTGGTGTTAGATTCTTGTCGTTGAATGAAGGGGAAGGAGGGCGGGAGGAGCGTTGTTGAAGTGGACGGAGGACGAGAGGAGCGCCGTGACTCGAATTGATGGAGGAGCGGAGCGGCGGGAGCACGAGAGCCGTTTGGAAGATTAAGTGAAAGTGTGAGTGTCCAGGAGATTGTAGGAAGGAGGATAGCAAAATGACCTAACTCAATGGATGATTGGATTAGATCTTAACCAATCCAACGGCCCAAGGAATTTCTAATTATCAATTAAAAATAAATAAATATATATATATATAACATTCGGTTCGGTTCGGGATTACCGAACGCATTCAAACTTGTGGCCGAATCCCAAACCGAAACTTTCGGGACGAGTTCAATTTCGGGTAACGAGTGTTTCGGGAAATTCGGTTCGGGTATTTTTCGATCAAATTTTGGGACGGGTTAGGGACGGTTTGGGATTTTCGGGAAAAAATTCCACCCCTACATGTGCATGTGCGACAGAGAGGACCCAGATGCCACATGGCTCATTCTAGACCGTTGGATTTTCAACAGTAAAAAATTTTTGAAGTTCAAATCCAACACCTAGCCACGTGGCTTGATCTAGTCTGTTGGATTTGAATCTTTTTCAAATCCAACGGTCCAGATTAATTATTTAATAAAAAGTTGTTAAAAATTATTAAAATTGTTTAAAATTTCAAATTTTTTTTTTCTTTCTATAAATACCTAACCATCATCTTCCACCTTACATCACATTTCAATATCTTCAAAACTTCCATCCAAAATATCACTTTCGGATAATGACACGTGGCACGACAAGTGTAACATCCCACATCGCCCATGGGAGTGGATCCTGTAAGCCTTATCTGTATATTCCTATCTCTACATAGCACGAGGCCTTTTGGGAGCTCACTGGCTTCGGGTTCCATCGGAACTTCAAAGTTAAGCGAATTCGCGCGAGAGCAATCCCAGGATGGGTGACCCACTGGGAAGTTCTCGTGTGAGTTCTCAAAAACAAAACCGTGAGGGCGTGGTCGAGGCTCAAAGCGGACAATATCGTGTTATGATGGAGTCGAGCCCGGGATGTGGTGGGGGCCCGGGCTGGGATGTGACAACAAGATTGGTTAAAAATCCTATATGAAATTAAAACTCTTTTTTTAATTTTATAAAAAAATTAATAATATTTTAAATGGGCTAGGTGCCAAAGCATTTTGTAGGGATAAAGATCGTTTGTGCCAGCGCATTTTTTAGACTTTGTGCCAACACATTTTTTAGGGGTGGAGATGCATTTGGCCAATTAAATTGTTCATGGGGTTTCTCACTGTTCACTAAGTGGATTAAATAGGTTGGGTGCCAGCACATTTTTTAGGAGTGAACTTGCTCTAAATATGCTACTAGCCATGGCAAAAAAAAAAAAAAAATATTAACCTACATAAGGGAGCTTTAATAAAAAGGGTTAGGGCTAAATTTATTTTAACTATAAACTATCTTAATACTTTGTTTAATGAAAAGAATTTAAACTTTAATGAAAATGACTTAAATTTTTATGAAAATGACAAAAGTTTAATATAATAAAAATAAAATAGATAAAAGTAATTTAAACTGAAGTGAGTCTTTCACACACACTATTTCAGAAACTAAGATGTATTAAGCTATTCTTGAAACTGAACGGTACCTTTCTGAAACTAAACATTATTTCTGAAAATTAAACACTAATTATTTCTGAAATTAAACACGAGTACTACACTGTTCCTAGAATTGAACACGGATACGACACTATTTCTGAAAATTGAACACTAATTATTTTTAAACTAAATCCGAGTACTACATTATTTCTGAACTACACTATTTCTAAAAACTGCGGGGATGGTGGTTTTGTGGTAATCTTTCGTCGGGAAATAGAGGCATTGGTGTGCCTCGGTGTTTATAGAGAAAAGAAAAAGGGAGGTCCAAGAGTGGCAAGTTATGATGTAGACTCCGGCCTCTCGGCCATTGGGTTTTACAGAGAAGCGAAAGATGGTGAGAGTTGAGAGAGATGGAGAATTGGGTGTGATAGAGATGAGGGCAAAGCAAAAATGGTAGAGTGATGATTGCACAAGGAGGAAGACAAATGAACATAGGGAATAGGGGAGTGGAGGTTGGACTAGGATTCGCCCTTCCTTTTCTATCTCATTCCATCATTTTGTCTCATATTTTTTATTTTGTTTTTCTCTTTGTATAAAAAATTAACTAGCCAATGAGCACACACTCTGTGTGTGTAAATAATTTCATTTTATTTTTTGTTTTTTTATTAAGGGGTGTGATTAGTTTTTAAAATTTTAAAAAGAGTATGAAAAAATAATGGTGGGATAATTTCTCTTAATAAGTGCATATTTTATCTTAATATTACATAAAAATTTGAAAAAGAGTATGAAAAAATGATGGTGGGACAATTTCTCTTAATAAGTGCATATTTTATCTTAATATTACATAATTACTGTTTTGTCCTCCTTATGTAAATATTGTGTATCAAAAGTGAGGGTAAAACAGGAAAAATAAGGATATGATTGTCAATTTCTCAAAAGATACAAAATTACTATTTTGCCCTTATTATGTAAGTATTATGTATCAAAAGTGAGGGTAAAATAAGAATAAATAAGGAAAAAAAGTTGACAACGAATGTTCTCTTAATAATAGTATAAATATAAAATGTTGACGTGATTTAACCGTAATTTTTCAAATAGAAAAAAAAAATAGAAGGAAAAAAAGCAAAGAGATAATCCTATTTCACGGAGGTTAGAAAAAAAAAACAAAAGGAATGGATGTAGTGATTAAAAAGCAAAAGAAATGCAAGTGACGTTTAAAAAAAAGCAAGAAGTTGCAATAACAGTGTTTTGTCGCATTCACGGATGTGGTTTCCACCAATGAAAACTTGGGCACAGTCCATTGTTCTGTCCACTCTCGCAAAGCATGGAAACACGTGTCTCGTAAGTTTTTTTTTTTTACACTTTTCTTTCTTTTTTTTCTTGATAGATTTTTTTATTAAAATGTAAAATTTTGTAATCATTTTCATTAATTTTCTTTTTAAAAATATAATATAATTTAAACACGCTTTAATTCTATATTAGCTCTGGCACACTCCTTATATTTGATTTATACAAATAGAAATCAACTAGCAATTGAAACCCCGCGCGATGCCCCAGGTTTTAAGACCGTTTAAGGTGGTATTATTATTTATATATATAATATGTTTACACAAATTGATGAAATTTTTTACGGTGTTAATTACAAAAGCTGATACTATTTACAATGTTGTTTACATTTATAACATACTTTATATGCTGCTTTTCATGTTATAGTAAGTCTTGTGCTATTTACATGTATACATATCTACTGTTTGAGAAGACTAACTTACTGGGATGTAGATTTTCCTATTTCATTACTCTCGAGCTCATCTCCATCTTCACTATGTAGAGGGGTTTTCTATTCTACGTCTTCCTCTGCAAGTGTTTTCAATTAGTTGCTACAAATTTTGAAAAATAGAGTTGTTAGTGCGGGGGATGGTTTGTTAAATTTAATTTGAAACAGTACAACATATGAGAAAACAAATGGGGACAACATAAGTAAAGCTAAGACTAAATGAATGCATTAGAACATTGGAAACAAATAACTCACATAGTGCAACACTCATCAGCGCTCTTGAAAATAGGCAAAACAGCACACCCAATTTCCTTCCAATTAACTGAGACATAGTCATCATTTCCTTTCGGTTGGCTAAAATTATTAAGCAAAGCAGTAACAAAGTTAGACAAGCTAATCCCGTCACTGGACTGTGACTTAACAAAGGTCCATAATGTGTTAGTTCTGTCCAACAATGACTCTGCATTTGCTACTTGTTTCCTAGGTTCTGAACTGGAAAATCCCCAAACGGGCAAACCAAATTTTACCATCGAAACCAAAATTATAGTAAAAAAATATATATCATTTTTCCTTCACAATATACTCAATCTTCTTAGTAATCAACAATTCAAAAAACAGATCCTATCAAATTATAGCATAATCAGGCTGAAATTCAAAATTCTAAACCCACAAAACCCAAATTAAACGAAAAATTTAGAATTCATAACACAAAAACCCAAATTAAACGCAAAATTTAGAATTCATATCACAAAAACCCAAATTAAACACAAAATTAAGGTGCTTTCAGAGAAATAAGTATAGGAACACGAAAAACCAAAACCTTTCTGAAGGGCAGAAAGAGAGAGAAAATGCAATTTAAGTTCGGAAACTTACAGACTCTAGGTTAGTCATCCTGGATTCAGTGTGCAGCATAATTGCTACTTCATGTGGTGATTCGCCTATCATTGTCCGGCAAACGAAAACCCTGCAAGGACCAAAAATTCCAAAAAATTAGTATATATCAATCCCTGCAAAACCCCAAAAATCAAAAAATTGGAATATAAAATTTGATAACATTATACTTGAGAAACCCCAAATTCCCAGTCAAAGGAAAATTAATACAATCTTTGCAAAAAATAATTAGGAGATAAAAACTCAAATCTCAGAAAAAGAATCAGCACATTAATCATATAAATTGTGATTTGGAAGAAAATTTAGGAGGAGGTAAGATTGGAAACGCACAAAGAGACAAACCTTGTATTTCTGCCAATCTGAAATGCAATCACCTTTTCCCATTGGCCCTTCACAAACTTTTCTGAGTACCCACCTACACACAGAAGCAATATCTATTAAACCCTTTCGTACACATATGAATATCAAAACGAAAACCCCAAATTATCATAGCATTCCCCTTCTTAATTTTTGTAAAAGGAAACACAAATGGATGAAACAAAATCAACAATTTTATCTTGTAAATCATTACTACAGAAAGTTAAAAGCACTTCAATTATGGAAGGAGGGAAAAGGGGTGCAAATAACTGGTGCTCAACATAAATCACTACCTAGTCATCAACTCTCTGTAAGCAAAGATTTTATTTATTTATTTTTTTTCTTCAAACTATAAGCAAAGATTAGAAACCCTGAATAAGTATACCTGCATAGTCTCAGTAGAAGCCAACTACGAAGAAATTCTGGGTTTTGCATCATCCCCTTAAATAAGAATTGGAATCGACCATGCTACGTAACTGGGCGTTGAGGACTTAGAATCTGCAGTCAAATAATGTTAAGAAAGAATAAATCTCATCCTCAATTAATAGAAAAATAAAAAACAAATTCAAGGCTTCAAAATAAAATATAAAAAATTTCAAAAGAAACCAAAACAATTAATAATTCTAACAATTCTTAACAACTATTTAGTAAAAGGATAAAAAAGCCCAATTTCCGATCAAGCAAAGTACAGACTTTGTATGAAAATTTAAGCTTTACCTCTGATTCACCTTAAACCATAAAGAATCGCATGCAACGCGTGATTTTGGGTTTCTGAAACGAAGGGTAGATGATTGATTGTAACGGGGAGGTCCGATTCGTCAGCGTTCAGCCAGAAACAGTTCGCCTCTGGCACCAACTTAATAAATAAAAATGGATGAGAATTTTTACAAATAGATTTATATTGAATGTAAGGAGAGGGTTTCTTTTCGGTGGTTTGTTGGCTTGTAGATTCCGGAAACAACGAACTCGTCACCGACCACAGTGGTGACTCGCAGAGAGGAACGAGAAGAAACGGCCAGAATGGAGAAGAAAAAGGAAAGAAAAAATAAACTGTATATACTTTCCCATGCATAAAGTGGCACAAACGTACTAAAACAAGCTTATCAGGGGCAAAATAGGGAGTACATTGTTCTTGTGAACAGTGAATCAGAGTTTTTTTGAGTTTTAGTATAGATTGAATTTAGATAAGCTTCTAGTTGTCCATGTTGTCTACCACATCGAGATTTTTTCTTTAATTTTTTTTTATGCTACAACATTAATTTGAATTTCCTCTACAATTAGTTCAACTTCAAAACTCTTATTCACCAAGTGATAAGTATGGTGGTTAGGAGAGATGTGTAAACGTGCTTGTCACATTTCATATAATTGTTACGGCAACAGTGTATTTGTGCCATGAAAATTGATCATTTGTGAGATGATCCATATACTCAATTATGCAGAAATAGAATTTATTCACACTACATTTGGATTAAAAATAAAAAAAATAAAAAAAAATACGGACTTGCGTGTATTGTGCACTCTCGTGTAGCAGCCGTGCCCAATAATTTCTCCACGCAATTATTGAGAAATAAGAAATAGAGATATATCCATATTTCTAGGAAGTTTAACTCAAGAAGTTGTAAGAGGATTTAGACTTTTGGTTAAGGAAAATGCAAACTCAATGACTTTTGTGTTCTTGAAGGAAATTGTATGCAACCATTTACAAAACTTGATCATTTTTTTTATTAAAAGAAATTTATATTCGAACAAGATATATTTGTCTATTCCCTCAATATATTACAGTCATTTTAAATTCTAAATTATCAAATCTTGCATGCAATTGCTTTGGAGAAAGAATATAATGATACTGTTTGGGTTAATATTTGAATATTGGGCTTGAATGAAGGAAAGCCCAAGGATGCCAAATTAAAGGAAGATTTGCCCGAAACCCAGCATCGAGCCCAGAAGCAAACTAAAGCATTCTCAACCAAAACATAAGCCACGTGTCTATGATGGAAGTGACAAGTGATGGAGACTAACTATCAGTCAAAAAGCACTTTCTAGTCGCAATACAAGTAAAAAGCTGATGATTCACTACCCTCCAAGAGCTTTCGGGTAAGAGCAATGCCCTGACCCTCGGGCCAAATCGCCTATAAAAGGAAGAAGAGACAACAGAGACAAGGATATTCAATCAATCAAACAAACAAGCATACCAACTCTGCTTTTAAGCCAATTCATACTTTTCAAGCCTGAAATCAACTTAGATTCAGTCTCGTTAGCAATAGCCTCATCATAAAAGTTATCTTTTGTCTAGTATAAAAGCTCTGCTACCTCCCTTAGTGTTGTAGTATTGATTCCTTTGTGTAAACTGTTTACCATTCATCCCTTTTAGCATACAAACCTTTTAAACTCAAAGATAAGTGACTGCAAAAAGTTCAACCTTGCCAAACAAGGTGAAATCTTGCCTGAATTTCTTTGTTTGTTCTCTGAATTAGTAGATCTATAACTTAATGCATTCTCCAACATGTATTCTAGTTATTTTCACCTGGTTTCCTATTTTAAAAGTTCCATTTGCATCTGGATTTGGTTAACTTAATGGATATGTTTTCATTATGAGCAATTTGGAAACAAACAAATGACTTAAGGGGCTCTGGACTCCCTCCATTCAAACATACAAGATGATGAACTAAAAGTCCTTGTTTACAAGGCAAGAAAAGAACTTAATATAGACTTAACCCATATGTGACAATCCTTTGATAACAAGAAGTTTGAGTAACTTAGGGTGCAAGAAATTGACTTGAAACACACTTGTTCTACATCTGCTATACTGAGATAGCAGTGGCGTACCTAAGTATTTAGTTAGTTTTGATTGTGAGCCTCAAGGTCTACACCTAAGGCCCTAAAAATGTACATTTCAGAACTAACATCAAGCTCTTATTGTAGCACATAAGGCAAGCAAGAGCCCGACTACCAAATAGACATGTCTAAAGTGCCAATCCCTTAGGGAGCTGTGCTGAGGTCCAGAGACCTTCTCCAGACAAATCTTTGCCCAAACAGATACGGGCTTCTAACCTGCCTTCCAAACAATTGTTTTTCAATCTGTAAGGATTATGATGAATCTCAATTCGCAGAGTGAAGAGAACAAAGAAACGAAAGAAAGTGATGAAAAACATCACACTTGCCCTAGTCGGGTGGTTAAAGAGGATTGTTTGGATTTCGTGTCTCTTTATTACAACACTAATTGGGTTATATCCGTCGTGCACCAATGCAACTTCTATTTGTTTTTTTTCTATCAGCACCTACTTTTCCAAGATCCTCAACAATATACAGTTATCCAAAAAACATAAAGAAAGAAGAAGAAGCAATGTGCTCACTTTTTGATGTGCCAAGTTGCCAACAGCAGCAATAGGCTCATCATTGTTCTTTTTTCTTTTGGTTACAAATGGGACAAAAGTCCAGTTAACACTAACAACAACTAATCTTGGCCTTAAACAAAACAATGCCCATCCAGCACCAAATATGAAGCACTTCATGCTTCTTAGTCCAGGGTTTTCCTAACGGATAATTGGCGGCCTGCCATAAAAATTCAATAGCGTTGATGCACAAAACCGGATGGGTCTTGGAACAATGTAAATCCGACCGTGAATCTGCAAGAAAGTAAATAACACAAGATGTATAGTGGTTCACCCCAATGTTTGGGCTACGTCCACATTGATGTTGATTGTATTTCTCTCTAACTGTATGTATGGGTTACAAGGGTGAGGGGGAGTCCCCCAGAGAAAGAGAGTTTGAAAGTAGGGATTGTGGTGAGGATGAGATGTGAGGGTAAGAGCTCAGTATGTGAGGATAAGGCCTTGAGAGCTTTGCTTTGAATATGAAAGGCTTGAGGTTTGTGAGGGTGAGGAGGCCCTTTTATAGAATAAGGGCTCTTCACTTAGTACATATTTGCCCCTCTATTTATTACATAATTACATTTGAGTCCCTCGAGTATTTATACAAGGTCTAAATACGGAGGCCCTAAGTATGGTACAAACAGTAGTCCCTCAAGTCTTCAGTCAAGAGAGTCTTTTGGCTGGAGACTTGAAACTCAGTCCATGTGTGGGCCGAAGTAACTAGATGTTGTTTAAGACTGATACTCAATATGGGGCGGTGCTCAATATGAAATGATGCTCAACTAGAAGTAGCATATGTTGCGAGGTTACTCAGCTTGTGGCTTATGTTGCCTTGGTTAGCTCGGCTTGTGGCGTTAAAGGTGAGGGAGTCTCTTTTATATAATAAGGGCTCGCTCCTCAATACATAAGTGATGGGTTAGGAATGATGCTCGCGACGAGGCGGTTGCTCAGCTGGCGGCGATGATCTCTACTGAAGGTGAGGGAGTCCCTTTTATAAAATAAAGGCTTACTCCTCAGTACATGAATAATGGGTTAGGAGTGATGCTCACGGCGAGGCGGTTACTCAGCTGGCGGCGATGATCTCTGATGAAGGTGAGGGAGTCCCTTTTATAAAATAAGGGCTCGTTCTTCAGTACATGAATAATGGACTAGAGTTGATGCTCTCTAATGATGGTGAGGGATCCCTTTTATAAAATAAGGGTTCGATCCTCAATACATAAATAATGGGTTAAGTCCCCCGAGTATTTTTCATGAGGCCCAATATATGGTACATAATGTAGTCCCCCAAATCTTCAGTCAATAGAGTCTGTTGGCTGGAGACTTCAAATTTGAACCATGTATGGGCCGAAGTGGCGGTTGTTTGGAGGCAGTATTTGTATACCCTGCACTGAAGCTTTGTAGGTGAAGCTTTGCAAGTGAAGCTTTGAAGCTGGAGCTTTTGTAAATGAAGCTTTGAAGCTGGAGCTTTTGTAAATGAAGCTTTGAAAGCTGGAGCTCTGTAAATGAAGCTTTCGAAGCTAGAACTCTGTAGATGAAGCTTTTGAAACTGATTGACATGAGTGATGCTCATGGATGTTGACATGAGTGATGCTTATGAATGTTGACATAAATGATGCTCGTGAATGTTGACATGAGTGATGTTCATGAATGTTTATGTATGATTAACATGAGTGATGCTCATGAATGCTTATGCATGATTGACATGAGTGATGCTCATGTATAATTTTGGAGTACTGGGCGTACTTTTGATCACCCGGTTGGTGATAATAGCAACAGGCTACCGAATAATTTTGGAGTACTGGACGTATTTTTGATCACCTGGTTGGTGATAATAGCGGCAGGCTGCCGAATAATTTTGGAGTACTGAGCATACTTTTGATCACCTGGTTGGTGATAATAGCATTGGACGTACTTTTGATCACCTGGTTGGTGATAATAGCGGCAGGGTGCAGAATAATTTTGGAGTATTGGGCGTACTTTTGATCACCTGGTTGGTGATAATAGTGGCAGACTGCCGAATAATTTTTTGTAGTACTGGACGTACTTTTGATCACCTGATTGGTGATAATAGAGGGCTTGGCTCTTTTGGGCATATGGGCGAAAGTTGATAACCAGAGAGAAAAAGAGAAAAAGAGAGAGAGAGAGAGAGAGAGATAGAGGGGAGAGAGAAAGTTGATGATGTCTCCGGAGCTGGGCGAATGTTGATAGAGGCTTGGAACATCGGCGGTGACACATCCGGCAAGTCTTCCAGCATCAGAACCCATAAGTTTCTTAAGCTCCAACCGGACCTTGTATAACATATGCCTCCAGCTTCCTCTATTTTCCCCTATTTTTCTCCATCTTCTCAGAGCTCGAATTCTCAAAAAGATGCCCGCAAATAATTCACTTCCAGTTTGTCCAGAATTCTTTGTTCGGTGAGTAGCGGAGATTGAAGAGACAGAATGAGAGTAGGCGTGATGAGAGGAGGATGAGGAGGAGGAGGAGGAGGAGGGGGATGGAGCAATGAGGCGGTCGTAGATCTGCTCGCCGACGAGGTAGACGCCAAATGCAACGATAGCGATGCCGAGGCCGGGAGTGGCGTGATGGAGCTGATTGGAAAGCATAGGGTGCTTCCTCCACTGGTCCCTCTTCTTGAAGAACTCACCTATCGTCCCCAACGCCTTCTTACTCCTACCCATTTCTTTCTCGATTGATTACTCTTTCTTGTTGTTGAGATTCCCTTCCTTCAAAGTTCAACAACCTGACTGACCCGGACCTGCACGGCTACACTAGCTTATTGAAATTGAAAGAGCAAAGCAGACTCAGAGCAAACCCAGATCCAGCCTTACCGATACGCACACAGAGAGAAAGCCACCATTCCTTAGCTTCCCCAAATCCAATCAAGATCCTTTTGGGTCCTGTAATTGAAGAATACGAAGCGCTGGAAACTGGAATTCTTCAACAAAAAATCAAAACGAACTCCCAATGAATCTGAACTTTTTCTGGGCTTAAAGCTTTCTTCGAATCGGGACCGGATTGTGTTGTGGTTAACAGCTTTTGAGAGAGATTGTGCTGGGGTTCGTGATTTTTTTACAGAGAGGATTTTTTGGTTCGTGGTTTGTGAGAGAGAAAACTGGGGAGATTCTGGACACAAATGGAACAAACAGGTATCTTCTAAGAGGTAGTGGCACCCCCAACCAACAAATAGTAAGGGGAAATTTGTAAATCCACTGTTTAACATTAAAAAGCAAAGCAAGAAAGGGAAGAAAAACCAAAGGTATTTTCGTGAAATCACTTTTGGTAAGCAATGCCCATCAACTGAAGTTTTCGTATAGATATAATGATACAATACTAATAGTGTCGTATTATGGCGGCTGGAAGCTGATTAGAAATTTCACAAGGCATGGAGGATCGAAGAAGATGCTGGTTTTTGAGGTGCAGAGAGAGAGAGGGGAGAGAGAGAGAGAGAGTTTGTGGTGTTTTGTTTGAAAAGGTGAAAGAGATCAGAAGTAAAAGAGAGGCAGAGAGAATTTTGGTTGTCTCTTGGGGTTTGCAGATCCATGGTGGAGGTGAAAAAAATGAAAGAGAACCGACACAACTTTTTGTATCGTTTCCCACAGACGGCGCCAAATGTTGATGCACAAAACCAGAGGTCTTGGAACAATATAAATCCGACCGTGAATCTGCAAGAAATGTAAAGAACACAAGATGTATTGTGGTTCACCTCAATGTTTGGGCTACGTCCACACTGATATTGTATTTCTCTAAGATAATTATGAGGGAGAAAGCCTCTGTAATGTGAGAATGAGGCTTTGAGAGGGTGAAGGGGCTTCTGAGGGTGAGAGAGCTCCTTTCTGATTGTGAGGGTGAGGAATCCCTTTTATAGAATAAGGGTTCCTCACTTATTACATATTTGCCCATTCTTTTATTACATAATTACATTTGAGTCTCTCGAGTATTTATACGAGATCTAAATACGGAGGTTCTAAATATGGTATAAACAAATAGTATTTAATTAAAGAACACATAGATAAAGCCACTTCTTAAAGAGAATATACTAAACTTTATCGAGAGAAGATAAATTAAATAGAGTAACCACGCAAGCTATGTATTTTATAAGTTCTGTTCGCAATCCTTTAATTTCGGAAAAATCCCTTCAAAATCCTTTAGTTTTAGAAGATTCCCATCGTAATCCTTTAAAATTCTGGAAACAATCAAACATCAATGTAAAAGAAAAAAAATTTAAAAAAAAAAAAATCAAATCCACAACATAATCAACCTTTTTCGGCTATGTAAGTCTGTATAGGGCAGGCCCACAAACCATTTAGGGGGCGTTTGTTTAACCTTCTTAGCCTTCACTGGATTGGATTGGATTAAGTATTAGTGTAGTCTTGTGTTTGGTGGCTTGCGGGACTAGCATTAATGGCACTAGGTGGGACTCGCTTTCACAAACGGCTTCACTAGCCGGTCTTAGCGAGAGACCCCGAAACCAACGGGACCAGCTAAGACCTTCCATCGTCCTCGCTTGCCTTCGACCACTCTCGCTGCATCCATTATCGCCTTCGTCTGCTTCGCTGCCCTGAGAAGAATTGCAATTGATTGCTGCTTGTAGCGAAGAAGAAGAAAGAGTCCCTGTTAGAAATCGAATCGACGGGGAGGAGTGAGTAACTTAGACAGAGAGAGAAAGGTCGTTGGGACTGTCGAAAGTCCTCTCCTTTTCAGTTCCGATAAAATTTCCTGTTCTATTCCGAGTGTCGTCTTCGACCTCTCGACTGCGTCCTTTTGGCTGCAGATTCGAATTGCAGCCGCTTGGCGAACATCGCGAAGAAGAAGAGGGATATGCCCTTTTTTTTATTAAATTTTCATTTCTTTTTTGTTGGGTTGGATTAAATTATGATGTTTTCTGGGTTTTGACTGGGTTGAAGTTGCAGAGTCTACCTGCAATTCGAGAAGAAGAAGAGGATATGCCCTTTTTTTATTCATATAATAATTTTGATAATAATAAATTAAAATATAATAATAATCTATAGTTAATTCATATTCTTAGTCTGACACTGCACCAAACGCTTCACTATGTTAGTATAGCTTAGTCTAGTCTAAGCCAGTCCAGCTTAGTCTAGTCTAAGCCTGCAGCTAGTCCAATCCGAGATAGTCCGGTACAACAAACGCACCCTTAGGGTCTTCGCCCTCCCAATCTATGTACTTCAAATACCTATCAAATTGGTTTTTATTGAGAGGAAGAAGGCTCGACACACCCTTTAATATAGGTACATAATTGCTACCACACAATCTAATATTGATACGTGCTATTGTATGTGAATTTTACTTGTATTACTGAATATGTCAATAAGTGTGTTAGTTTTATAGATGGATAAAACTTGAAAAACAAAAGTTAATAGAAGAGTTATGAATGTTAATTGATAAACCTTGAAAATCAAAGTTTTTGAGAAATTGAAAATCAAAGTTAAATAGATTAAAATTAAAAGTGAATGAAAGAGTGATAAAGTATATACCTCTGGTAAATCATGGATACAATTCTTTAGAACTGCAAATGATTCAAGCTCTTTAAAGCTATCATCATACTGCGCTTCATCTTGGTCATCAAATGTCTCAAAACTTTGCATCATTTTCTCTACATAAATCAAATTCTAAAACAATTAAAGATTATGATCTGCCTTGTTTGTGATCATGTACAAAATTTTAAATCATCCTTGAGTCCCTTTTATAGTGAAGAGGAAAGATCTAGAGTCGTTTTTTAAAATACAGTGGACATAAATCTGTGTGCGGTATTTAGTTTTGATACACCTTATCTAGTGTTGTTTATTTAGGACATGTTCGGAATGATCCATCCTTATCTTTAGATTAATTACTAGATATTGAAAGAAATCTTCACAAATTAACTTACATTCATTTTCCGAAGAGATTCAATGCACAAAAAATATGACAAATAAAAAAGGGTTAATCTTAGTTTATTACCTTGAAGTTTATTGCTTTTCAACATTTGATACATAAAGTTTTTTTTCATCCTAAAGTGGTACCTAAAGTCATAATTTTGGGACACTTTCGTACATCCATTAAGTTTTACATCAAAAACTCTATTAACTAGTGACGTGGCATCCACATGGACAATGACTTGGCGTCGCGTGTCAATATAGCGCCACGTGGATATTAAAATTAAAAACATTAAAAATTAAAAATTAAAAATTAAAAAATAGGGTAAAACTTCTTTTATTACTCTGAAGTTTCTTGGTTTTCAATATTTCAAACATAAAGTTTGTTTCCATCCTAATCTGATACCTAAAGTGATAATTTTTTGATAGTTTTATACATGCGTTAAGCTTTCTGTTAAAACATCAGTTAATCTATGATATGGCGTCTACGTTCATAATGATTGGGCATGAGTGGATATTAAAATTTTAAAAAATTTAAAATTTAAAATAAAAATGAAAGGATTGAAAACACAAAATCGGAGGCGGCTCTTTCAGCGATGTTGTTTCAAATTCGACACTTGGCTTCGATCTTTGCGTTAACGTCTCGGGGGCAGCAAGGCCGAGTCTACCTAGGTTGGGGTTTAAACACCCTGGGAACTTGGTGTTTTTAATCCCTTCACTTTTATTATTTATTGATTTATTGATTTATTTATTTTTAATTCTTTAATATTCACATGGGCCCTAGATTGACATGTGGCGCCAATCATTGTTCATTTGGGCACCACATCATAGGTTAACTGCTGTTTTAACAAAGAGCTTAAAGGATGTATGATAATGTCCAAGGATTATCACTTTAAATACCAGACTGAGATGAAAAAAAAAAATTATGTATGAAATGTAGAAACAAAAATTTCAAAGTAGTAAACTGAGATTTACCCTAGTTTTTAACTTTTCCATTTTTAATTTTTTGATTTTTTTAAATTTTTAGTTTGTTTAATTTTTTTAATATCCATGTGGCACCATATTGACACGTGGCATCCAATCATTGTACACGTGAGTGCCACATCATCGGTTAACGGAAGTTTCTAACGGAAAACTTACCGGATGTATGAAAATATCCTAAAATTATGACTTTAGGTACTACTCTGGGACGAAAAAACTTCATGTACCAAATGTTGAAAACCAAGAAACTTCAAAGCAGTAAATTGAGGTTAACCCAATAAAAATTAATGAAATGTGATTTAATTTATAATTAACATACTATACATAAATATAATAAAATATCTTTGTAAAAAAACTCTTGATTTTTTTTGGGTCTTCATTTATCTACTTTGTTTCGTGAAAATCTTTCAAACAAATCGTAGATGCAATCCAATCATGACTATACGAATTTATATGAGTGAAAAAGTTGATGAGTAAGCACCTTGCAAAATCAGACACAAACGTGTATAAAGAACCTCCTTTCTCCTCTCAATAATCCAACGCTTTGAGTTCATTGCTGCTGTTCAAGTGTAAAAATCTTTTTGATCGGCCATAAGGACCATTTAATTATCCGAGAAGTTGTTCTTAAATTAACCTGGAGAAAGATTGGGCATTTTACACCTTTTTTTGGCCAGAAAATTCCAATTGTGAAATGGAAATTATCCATCTTCGCCGAAATATGTAAATAAAACTTAAATTTACATTTTGTACTGAGTTCTATAGTTAGTGGTATTCATCTTTACTCGTAAATAAGAGGTTTTAGGTTAGATTTTGCCAAATGCAAAGTTGAACTACATTATTATTTGCACATTACGAGGCTAAGCCCACTATTTTCCCTTGATGTAAATAATATCGTTTGTTTAAAAAAAAAAAAACCTTAAATTTACATTCATTTTTACATTTTTAAGTGTAGGTCCCCCACTAATCAAAGAAAGAAAATTAAATGGGATCTCAAATTTACATTCTCATTGAATAGATTCTTCATTTGCATATGCAAAAAATGTAAAATGAAATATAAATATAATTTTCGTATCTCAAATTTGTATTTTCTCTTTGGAGATGCCCTTAATTACTTCTTCCTAAACATTAGATTTTATTACACAAAGTCTTGATAAATTTTTAAAAATAAAATCTCTCTCGCATATTTATTTTGTCATACGAGAACGTAATATCTTATTATCCCATATAATTTATATTATGAAGTCATTAAGAATTATGAAGTTGTTGAAAAACAATCCAAAGTGAAGCCGCAAGTTTGTGCATAGTCGCTTGTTTTTCACGAATCCAATGTAAGGACAACGACAGGAACCAAAAAAGCTCACGTTGTCTGAAACACGACACCAGGCGACTCTCTCTCTCTCCATAATATAGTCAATGCCGATCTCATGCAGCCGAAATCTTGAAAATGACATATATAGCGACGCCCACACCTTTTTCTCTACTTGTATGCTTACACAAGACATTTACGATGTGCGGCACATGCCGCCCCGCACCCACCCAATAGAAATAAAATAAGTAAAACTAATCAAAAGGGTTTGAAAACTTTGAGTTTTAATGATAAGGACAAAATAAAGGGTAAAGTGAATAGTACCAGGTTTGACTTTTTAGTGTAAAAATGTGGTTTTTCGTTAAAGTGAACAGTACCGTGAGCTTTTCGTTAAAACTCCCAATAAAATACTCTTTTAGTCGACATGTCCCCGGCATAATCCTTTGTCAAAGGATGAGAATCTGCTCCGGATTCTCTTTGTTTGGATATTATTGATTCATTTTAATTGCTTGTGTTTAATTTTAAATATAAAAATTTAAAATGATTTCTAATCACATGATGATTAGTAAACGGAAAAGATGAACTGATCCTTAGGATCCTCACAAAGAGGATATAGTTAGGATCATGTTCCTTTGTCAAAATGTTGTAGATTTGTACCAGCCTTGCCATGAAACCTACACCAATGATGCGTGGACAAATGTCTCTAACAAAATTATTCATAAAAAAAATATCACGTTTATACTCACACCAACACAAGTGAGCGACTACTCCTAATATAACTCTTTTAAAAAAATTGTCTACTAAAAAGTTTACCCTAATTCGTTTATTTATTTACTTATGCCTAATACTTGATGAAACATAATCCTCCACACATTGAGCATTGTTACCATCTACTATACTTTCTTATTTAGCAGTTACAACAAGCAGGGGCGGATCCACAGTGGGGTCGTCGGGATCGCACGACCCCTTGGAAACCATGGAGACAACCTTGAAGCTCCCATACGCGACCTCTTGGAGCTGGGGTCGTCGGGGTCGTCGGGGTCGGAGTCGCACGCCAAGTGTTCGACATAAATCCTGAATGAAGCTCGGCAATGCAGGAAGAGGAAGAAGAAGTTGCGCGCTTCTTTTTTTTCAAAACTTAAGGGCAAAACGGCGTCGTTTTGGCCCAGGAAATTTTTTTAAATGACCTGGCCAAAACGGCGTCGTTTTGGGCCAGGCCGAAAAAAAAAATATATATATAATTCCCACCGTGTCCCCCCCCATCCCAACCTTTCCTACCCGACCCCTATACAATTAAAAGCCCCAATTTTTCATCCTTCAACCCTAACTCAATCCCCCCAAATCCTCAACTCCTCTCCTCCCTTGCTGCTGCCGCCCCAAACCCTCAACGTGAACTCCATCTTCTCCCTTGCTGCTCCTCTGCTGGCGGCTCCAACTCCATCTCCTCCCTTGGTTTTTATATTGTGATGTGAGTATTTATTTTGAATATTTTGTATATGTAGAATATATTTAATTAATTGAAATTCAATTCATATTTATTTTGTGAGTTTTTATTGATGGTTTGTTTATATTGATGATTTGTTTATATTGTGAGTTTTTATTGGTTTGTTTTTATTGATGGTTTGTTTATATTGTGATTTTTTATTTTCATTATTTTGTATATGTAGAATGCAAGATGAGATATTTAATTTAATTGAAATCCAATTCATATTTATTTTGATTATGTTTATGGTTTGTTTATATTGTGAGTATTTATTTTGAATATTTTGTATATGTAGAATATATTTAATTTAATTGAAATTCAATTCATATTTATTTTGATTATATTGATGGTTTGTTTATATTGTGAATTTTTATTTTCATTATTTTGTATATGTAGAATGCAAGATGAGATATTTAATTTAATTGAAAATCCAATTCATATTTATTTTGATTATGTTTATGGTTTGTTTATATTGTGAGTATTTATTTTGAATATTTTGTATATGTAGCAAGCATTATTATGGAACGGTTTTTTAAGAGAAAGTCATCATCGGGTTCGGGTAGTTCGAATAATGTTGATAGTTCAAATACTGTTGGTAGTTCAAGAACTCCAAGTTCAAGACAAAGTCAGTTAGATGATGTTTTGGGTAATCTTCAAGCGGATCCTGGATTAAGAACTCGAATAATAGATTATGACGCTAATATGAGAGATGAGGTCCGAAGATTATATCTACAAAAAGGACCTTGTCAACCTAGAGGTCATAATTTCCCAATAACTAATATGTCGGGAATTAATCGACGCTTCATTCCCCAATGGTTTGATGAGTTTGATTGGTTGGAGTATAGTGTATCTAAAGATGCGGCATTTTGTCTCTATTGCTATCTCTTTAAAACCAATTTTGAACAAGTGGGTAGTGAAGCTTTCACTGGAGATGGATTTAAGAATTGGAAGAAAGGGAGAGAAAGATTTAAGATGCATGTTGGACCGGTTGGGAGTGTTCATAATAAGGCTAGAGAAGCTGCTACAAATTTGATGAATCAAGCTACACATATTGAAACGGCAGTGAGCAAACACTCTGACCAAACTCGTAAGGCTTATCGCACATGCTTGATTGCTTCAATCAAGTGCACTAAGTTTTTATTGCGACAAGGTCTTCCTTTTCGTGGCCATGATGAAAGTGCCACTTCAAGCAATAGGGGAAATTACTTGGAGTTATTGCAATTCCTTGCAGATAATAATGATAAAGTTAGAGAAGTTGTGATGGAAAATGCTCCGGGGAATCTCAAATTACTAGCTCCTTCCATTCAAAAAGAAATTGTGAATTCATGTGCCCTTGAAACACTTGATGCTATCATGGATGGTCTAAAAGATAGATTCTTTTCAATATTGGTGGATGAAGCACGTGATGTGTCTGTGAAAGAGCAAATGGCTATGGTGTTGCGTTATGTGGATGACAACGGGCATGTAATTGAAAGATTTGTGGGTATCCAACATGTTACCGACACTACTTCAAGTTCACTAAAGGATGCTATTGACACATTGTTTTCTCGCAACGGTTTGAGCATTTCCAAGCTACGAGGACAAGGTTATGATGGTGCTAGCAATATGAGAGGTGAGTTGAATGGCCTTAAAACAAAGATATTGAGAGAACAACCTTGTGCATATTATGTTCATTGCTTTGCTCATCAACTTCAACTAGCTCTTGTTGCCGTAGCAAAGAATAATATAGACATTGCCTCTTTTTTTGCAACGGCTAATAGTGTGGTTAATCATGTTGGAGCATCTTGTAAGCGGCGTGATTCACTTAGAGGGCAACTTCAAGAAGAGCTTGTGATAGCTTTTGAAAATGATTGTCTTATAACGGGGCGAGGCTTAAATCAAGAAACAAGTCTCAAACGTGCCGGTGACACACGATGGAACTCACACTATGGTACCTTGATTAGCATCATTTCTATGTTTTCATCCGTGGTTCATGTGCTTCAAATGGTTATGGATGATAATCCCAATGACAGTGCGGCTGAAGCAAATAAGTTAATGAGAGTGATACTTACTTTTGAGTTTGTGTTTCACCTTTTCTTGATGAAAGTCATATTGGGACTCACAAATGATTTGTCACAAGCATTGCAAAGGAAAGATCAAGAAATTGTGAATGCAATGGCTTTAGTGAAATCATGCAAGGAAAAGCTATATTGGATGAGGAATAATGGGTTCGATGCATTGGTTGATGAAGTATCTTCTTTTTGTGAAAAACATCATATTGAAGTTCCTAACATGGAAGAGGCATTTATACTTCCAGGGAGGTCAAGGCGTTATGCTCCAATAAAGACAAATCGTCATCATTATCGTGTGGAGCTCTTTATTTATGTCATTGATGAGCAAATTACGAAGTTAGAGGATCGGTTTAATGAGGTAAATACCGAGTTGCTTATTTGTATGGCATGTTTGAGTCCGAAAGATTCATTTGTAGCTTTTGATAAATCAAAGTTACTTCGTCTTGCTCAATTTTATCCTCAAGACTTTTCGGATGAAGATTGTTTGGCACTTGAATATCAACTTGAGATTTATATTCATTATGTGTGTTCCAGTAGTGATTTCTCTCAATTGGAAGAGATTGGTGATCTTGCAAAAAAAATGGTGGAGACAAGGATGCATCAAGTATTCAATTATGTATATTTGCTCATTACATTGTTTTTAGTTTTACCAGTTGCAACTGCTTCAGTGGAGAGAGCATTTTCTGTCATGAATATTGTTAAGGGTCCACTTAGGAACAAAATGGGAGATCAATGGTTGAGTGATAGCTTGCTTGTTTATATTGAGAGAGATATTTTTGCTTGTATTGAAAATGAAGCTATAATGCTTCGTTTTCAAAATATGAAACCTCATCGTGGACAATTATAGTTTGTAATATTGTTTCCATTATGAATTATGAATGAAAGTACTATGATTTCATTTTCAATATGTTTTTTCATCCTAAATTTTTATTTGAACTTTTACACTGCGACCCCTTGGGGTAAGAATCCTGGATCCGCCATTGACAACAAGTTAATTAATTTACACTAACTTATACGTACATATATAAATACATAGATCGATTTTGGTTTCCCTAATATCGATATATTAAGATTGTATAAATATATTAGAATAGACAGAAGTTTCTCTCCCGCAACAAAAAGCGTGGACCGATTACCAAAAAGTTTACCCATTTAAAGGCCCAAAAGTCGGATCAGGATCCTCTCCTGAGTTAAGTGGTGTGTATCCTCCTGAATGTTTTATTGAGCAATTGAAATTTTATTCAACAGCTACAAATAAAAAATCTTTCTAAAAATTATAATAATTGTAATTGTTGAATAAAATTTTAACAGCTAGATGGGTTTAGTCAGGAGAATCCTCGTCCTTAATTCAAGAGATGATCCTGATCCCCAAAAGTCAACTTGGAAACCACCCAAATAGGAATGTAAATTACACCTGTCCCACTCACTTTCTCATCCATTCAAAATACGGCGCGTATTTTTATATAATAGTCCAGTTCGGATTCCACAGAAGAAACGTGGCTGTTGCTCTCTCCTTTCTCGCACATTTCCCTCAACGCTCCTATATAACTAGTTCCTCTCAACGTGCACTCTTCATCCACCATGGCACCCAGTTCCCGGACCCTCGAGATCACGGTCATCTCCGCCGAGAATCTGAAATTAGATCGAAAACCCATCAAGAAAAACGCCTCCGTCACCGTCCGGACCGACACCAACAGTCAGTTTCGCACCACTGAAATGGACACTGAAGGCGGCTCCTACCCTCGATGGAACGAGAAGCTCGTGCTCGACATGCCAACTCACTCGAGGTCCATCACGGTGGAGGTCCAATGCAAGACGTCGTACGGCGTCAGGACGATCGCGACGGCGTCGATTCCGGCGTCGGATTTTGTAGGTGGTTACGTGCCGGAGGGCTACCTGCATTTTTTGAGTTACAGACTGAGGGATCACATGGGGGAGAGGAATGGGATTATTAATATTTCTGTGAGAATGAAGGTTCCGGAGATGTGCGCTTGCTCAAGTTCAACGACGTCGTCTCACTCGAAAATGGGGTTTCCGGCGGCTGGGAATAATAATTCTGGCGGCGGCGTTGCGATAGGAGTTCCCGTTTGGTACGGTGCTTATCAGAAAAATTATTGAAGATTCACCTGCAGAAATCAACAACAACAAAGCTTTATCGTACTACGTATAGTCGGCTGTATGAAATCTACAACGTTATTACGCTTAGTTTTGTGCAAGCTTCTTTTTATTTTGAGTCCCACTCACAATTTTGTGTGTAAATATTAGAGGATTTAGACTTTTCTCGTTAAGAGTTATGTTTGGAAAAACATCTATTTAAATTATATTTTATAAATTATATGATGTGGTTATTGATTAACGTGCTTATTTTTATTAATAACGCATAACAGTTTGCAAATGTTATCTAAAAAATTGTTCTATCTCGTTTTACTCTTTGGTTAAGGAGAATACAAACTCAATGACTCTTGTGTTCTTGAAGAAAATTTTCTGCAACCATTGAATTCATTGTTACAAATTACAATACTTGATTGTTTTTCTTTGGACTAAAAAAAAAGAAATTTATATTCCATCAATATATATAGAGCCTTTAAAGGAAGAAATTCACATTTTTAAGAAAAATAAGAAATTGTGGGGCTTACACGACATCAAATTCAATTAGACCATTATTATTTTTCTCGTGAATGAAATAGAAGAGTCCGTAAATTTCCTACTATAATCTTAATGTGTAGTCTAATACTTGAAAATGATAAATTAGATTGATCTCATCTCATACTGGTTCTCTCTCCTAATTTCCTCATTACTTCTCTTTACTCTACGTAAACATTGATTATTAGTAGTAATATGAAATTTGTTTGGAACATGTTTGAAAACAGAAGAATATCTGCTAAGCCGCTTAATCAAATCAAACTAGTCATCAATGAATTAATTTGGTCAGGTAGTATTTCTCGTTGAAGTTATTGAAAGATATCTCAATTTCAAACTTTATCTTTCTAAGTAATAGAATATTAAAAAAAAAAAAAAAAAAAAACTATCGCGATTGACTTAAGGTATAGGCAGTTCTGTGATGATCTGGTCGATGCAAATTTCGAGCGGTCTTAAGTTATCTAGCCCTGAAAATTGACACGTAAATTACAATATCACCGTCCACCTTTTCCTCTATTTTTATGCTTACACAACACATTTACAATGTGGCAGCAGGCCACAGCCGGAAGTATGTATGTATATAATATATACTATTAACAAGGCGGAGGAATCAACAAGCTTTTACCGTTGAAAGTTGAAACAGTCAGCCGCCAGCGGCGACTGTCGAGTAACGCAGATCACCTTGGACTTAATCAACGGTTGGCCTTCAGAAAAGTCATATGCTTTGCGTCATTGTTAAGTAAACAAGAGGGAGAGAGATGTAGAAACCACAGTTTCTAAATATCCCTCTTATATTTATTCTTTGTAATTAATTTTACAATGGTGTGGCAGTGTATATATAGACAATATACTGCTCTTACAATTACAATTATACCCTTGTCCAATCTGTCTATTTACATAAGAAACCTAACAAACATTTAACAAACATCTAACTAATTTTATTTGATCCTTTACACCCCCTCAAGCTGAACTTGGATGCATCAAAAGGTCCAAGTGAAAGCTTGGATTGCAAATAGAAAAATCGGGATTTAGATAGGGATTTGGTATGAATATCAGCTAACTGGTCTTGAGAGCACACATACTAAACTTTAATAAGATTTGCAAGTACCAACTCTCGGATATAATGGTAATCAAGTTCAACATGCTTGGTGTGAGCATGGAAAACTGGATTGGAAGCAAGAGATATTGCAGACAGGTTGTCACACTAGAGAGAAGGAACTTGAGGAAGGTGAAGACCAATATCCTTGAACACTTTACAAATCCATGTTATTTCAGCTGATGTCTGGGCTAACGACCTGTATTCTGCTTCAGTGGAGGAATGAGCAACCGTTGGTTGCTTCTTAGCACTCCAACTTATAAGATTGGATCCCAGAAATATACAATATCCACTAGTAGATCGTCTATCAAATAGACAGCCGGCCTAATCAGCATTAGAATAGGCAGTGAGATGAATATTACCTTTCTTGAACCACAAACCATGACTCATTGTGGCTTTCAGAAATCTGAGAATGCATTTGGTTGCTTGAAGATGTGGTTCTCGTGGAGCACACATAAATTGACAGGCTTGATTTATAGCAAAAGATAAATCACGGCGTGTCCAAGTTAAGTATTGCAATGCACCTACAATGGATCTGTACTCTTGTGGATTAGGTAACAATGAACCTGTGTGATCAAGTTTGATGGAGCCTAGAGGTGTGAGACATGGTTTAGCATCGGCCATG
Organism: Malus baccata; assembly: GCA_006547085.1. Lineage (NCBI taxonomy): Eukaryota > Viridiplantae > Streptophyta > Magnoliopsida > Rosales > Rosaceae > Malus > Malus baccata. Next base: position 709,616 of record VIEB01000138.1, read on the forward strand.
TGTATCTTTTGAAGCAAGTCAAGAATATACTTGCTTTGATGTAGGAAAAGACCTGCAGAGGATCTCTGAACCTCAAGACCCAAAAAATAATGCAAGGGGCCTAAGTCCTTCACAGGAAAAATGGTACTTAGTTTCTGAATGAAACTTTGACAAGCGGCAGGATTTGGACCGGTGACAAGAATGTCATCGACATACACCAAAACAATAATAGGAACAGGTGCTTGAATCACAAACAAGGAAGCATCAGATTGTGATTAATGGAATCCCAAGGACTTAAGGACTGCAAATAGTTTGTCAAACCAGGCCCAAGGGGCTTGTTTCAATCCATACAAGGATTTTCGAAGCTTGCAGACATGATTAGGATAATTTGGGTCATTGAAACCAGGTTGTTGTTGCATATAGACATCTTTTTGAAGGTATCCGTGCAGAAAAGCATTAATGATATCCAATTGGTTGAGAAACCAATCATATTGGACTGCAAGAGATAGAAGAATCTGAATGGTTACTGGTTTTGCTACAGGACTGAACGTTTCCTTGTAATCCAAACTAGCTTGCTGATGAAAGTCTTTGGCCATAAGCCTAGCTTTGTATCGATCTATAGTGCCATCCGGATGTTTCTTAACGCGAAACACCCACTTACAGCCAACAATATTCTGATGGGAGTTAAAAGGGACTAGAGACCAAGTGTCTGTGAACTGTAGAGCATTATACTCATCCTGCATAGCAGATCTCCAATGGGCATGTTTTGAGGCCTGAAGATAAGTGGTGGGAATAACAGCAACAATGTTGGGTAAATGATGTTTGGTGGCTGAGTAGGCTTTTAGTTTAAAGATGACAGCTTTAGATCGTGTGATCATAGGATGGATATTAGTGACAGGTGGTGAAAGTGTAGATAAGGGGACTGAAGAGGGTGCAGAAGAAGGATGCACTTGAGGATTCACTTGATGTACTAGAGAATGTGTGCTTGAGAGATTGACCAAAGGAGTAGGTGATGAACTTGAAGGTGGGAAGAGAATAGATGGAGCAGCAGGTATAGGGAATTGCAGGTTGACACAAGGATTTACTTGGGAAGTATCAGCAAGGGAAGTAGGTGCAAGAGGAGAGGCAAATGATAGAATATGAAATGGAAAAATGGTCTCATCAAATAGTACATGCCAAGAGATATAAACTCGTTGTGTAATTGGATTAAGACTACGATACCTCTTGTGTTGAAGACTGTACCCAAGAAAGACACATGATTTACTCTTGCTATCCAACTTGGATGTAGTATAGTGTTTGAGCCATGGATAACAACCACAACCAAAAACTCGAAGGCGAGAATAATCTGGAGAAGTGCAGAAGAGGAGTTCCCAAGGAGATTGTAGTAGACCACCAAGTGGAAGTCGATTGATTAGATAAGTAACATGTGAAGCACTTGAGATTGCACTAAGAGTGTATGAGCAGTTTCAACTAAGTGACGATGTTTCCTTTCAACACATCCATTTTTCTCAGGAGTATGAGGGCAACTAAACTATTGTAAAATGCCATGAAGTTTAAGATAATTATGAAACTGATGACTTGTAAACTCACCCCCTGAATCAAACCGAACAACCTTTATTTTATTACCAATAGTGTTCTCTACATAGGACTTGTACTCCACAAAGGTTGAAAATACAGAAGACTTAAACTTTAAAGGAAAATACCAACTATACTTGCTGTAATCATCAACAATAAGCAAGTAATATCTATAGCCATTGACTGATACAATAGGAGATGACCCCCAGACATCACAGTGCAAAAATTTAAGACTTTTAGAAGATACAGATTGAGGAGTACCAAATGAAAGCTTGTGGTTCTTTGCCAAAGCACAGTTTTTGCAGAAGAAGTCTGGAGACGATCTGCCTTGTACAACAACTTTAATCGTAGATAGAACTTTTTAAAAGATAACAGAAGAGGGATGACCAAGTCTGTTGTGCCAGATGCGAACATTAGCAGAACTAGTTACTAGAGCAATAGGAGATATAGTAGCTTTAGAGGGAGAAGATGAACCTTGAAGAAGAAAGAATCCATTTCTAACTTGGCCCCGCAAAAGTGTTCTTCCCGTAAAACGATCCTTGATAAAGGATCCATGAATGTCAAGAGTCAATGAACAATCATTATCTTTGATAAACTGATAGACAGAGAGTAGACTACGTTTCATATGAGGCACATAAAGAACATTTTGCAATTTAAAAGAAGAAGCAGGAGTATGCAAAGTAGATGTGCCAATATGAGCTATAGACAGACCTTTACCATCTCCAATGTACACATTGTCTTCACCATGGTAGGGAGTAGGAAATTGAATATTAGATATATCATTTGTAATGTGAAAGGTAGCACCCGAATCTATGAGCTAAGAATTGGAGGACTTCGTAGTGTAATGAGCACACATGGCAGCAAGTTTAGCTGAAGGAAACTTGCCTTAGATTTCTGGATTCATTCTGTCGAAACAATCAAGAGCTTCATGGCTAGTAGATCCACAAATTTGACAGGTAGTTTTATGACCTGAAGAAGAGGCATGACAGTTGAATCCAGAATTATAAGAACCTCGAGGGAAACCAGAGTTGGAGTTGCCACGATTGGAACCACGATTGTAGCCTCTATTGGAACCATGGTTGTAGCCTTGGTTAGAACCACGATTGTAGCTTCGGTTAGAATTATACCGAAATGAATTCTGAAGTGGTGATGCTCCAAGAGTTTGAGCAGCAAGAGCTTTTGGTGGTGTGGGAAGTAGAGGCGGTTGGCCATGCACAAAAAATGCCTGAAAAGGCTCAGAGGATGAGGTTTTCTTACGATGCTTCATGGATAACTCCTTAGTGAGCAACATGCCATGTAATTCATCCAAAGAAGTAGAAGAAAGGCAAAGTAAGATAAAATCAGTAAAGGATTCAAAGTCATTAGAGAGACTAGCAAGAGTCACGGCAATGAGATCACGATCAGTGAAAGATTCTCCAGCAGCAGTGAGAGAATCTGAGATCTCCTTGATTTGTTGATGAATAGTCAGACATGATTGAGAGCATTTCTAAATATTTTGAAGCTTCGAACGTAATTGATAAATGTGTGCATTCGAGACACCACCAAAACGCTGCTCAAGTTTGAGCCAGAGATCACGAGCAGATGAGACACCGACTGTAAACGAAATGATTTCCTCAGAGATCGTCGAATTGAACCAGATAAGCAGATTCTGATCTTTCTCATACCATTGGTCAAAATTGGGATTGAGTGAGCGATTGGGAAGAAAGGGAGATGGACAGGGCTTAGTGCCATCAACAATCCCAAGGAGCTTGTAGCGACGAAGGATCGGAGCAAACAAGGCTCGCCATGGTAGATAATTGGATCGTTGGAGCTTGATCAGAACCATACTGTCGATGTTCTGGATTGTGAGAGAATTATACATGTGAGAGGAATTGAGATTTGGGGAAAAAGAAATAGGGTTTGAAGGAGGCATCGACTCAATTTGAGAAGAGGGTTCAGAGGAAGACACCATTAAGATTCAAGAAAAAGAAGTCGAGAATCTGAATCGAAGTAGAAAAATAACTCAATCAATTACACCGGAGAAGAAGATCAGAGAGGAGCAGAAGAAAATTGCAGGATCGAAGAAGCCGTGCGGCGATTTGGCAATGGTACCATGTATAAACCACAGTTTCTAAATATCCCTCTTATATTTATTCTTTGTAATTAATTTTACAATGGTGTGGCAGTGTATATATAGACAATATACTTCTCTTACAATTACAATTATACCCTTGTCTAATCTGTCTATTTACATAAGAAATCTAACAAACATTTAACAAACATCTAACTAATTTTACTTGATCCTTTAAAAGATAGGGATAGCAATGGTCCTATTTGAGGACGAAAATGCTATATTTATTTTCATAACCACAAAAAATTAACTATATTTATAATCGCAAATTAACTATTGGGATGATCCATAATCATATTCACCAAGAAACGGATTTCCTATCAATTAACGGTTATATCCATCTTCGTCGATACTAAAAATGTATTCGTTTAATTTACGGATTCTAATATAATAGATACTAATTTTATCATTATAAGATAATTACATTGATGATGTTGGCTGATCTTTGATCTCTCCCATAAGCACCATTGAATTCTCGTTGGTTTTGATTCAAAACTTTTGAACTTTCCCACAAATTAAATGCAACTTTATGAATATATTATATGTATATAATATGTACTATTCGGATCAGTTTCGAGGACGGATATGGATCGAAGACCTCTATAACCATATCCGAAACCATAATCAAATAATATTTCCTATTTTTCCCCATATCTGAAATATAACCAAATTTTCAACCCCAAATCCGTTCCATTCAAACAATTATTTACGATTGTCGGGTTTAACGGTTTGAATTGCCCTTCCTAGAAAGAGAACTCTCTAAGAAGCAAACACTAGTGGTTGGGAGAAACATGTCACTGGAAACGGCACAACGTCAAGATAATGATATTGACACACCCCGACCGGAATCGAGGCATGTTGGCCGTCACGTGAAGGTGACGTAACCATGAGCGCATAGCGGAAGTGATAGTGATATGAAAATGTGAGTAAATAAAAACCAACTAGCTAACTTACACTAGATAAATATATATAAGTGCGAGTGGAGGTACTTAAGGTGTAGATACACATATTCAGAGCATAGGTAACCTAGATGCAGTCTAGCAGGCTAAGTATTAATTATACAAGACATGAAAGAAATTCCTACATTAATTGAAGTCTGTCAGAACCGCCGTAAAGTCCTCGTAAGCCACCAACGTCTAACTAGAACCTGTAGGGGCGCAAAACAAAAAAAATGTGAGTGGGCAAAAACAAAGCTTTTTAAAACCATTTCTCTTTCCAAAAATAATAACCCCTTACCGTAAAACTCGTATAATTTCGTAGAAATTAGTAATACATATGGATGTAGAAATCATGCTCGAGAGTAGTGAAAACCAAGTATATGCCATGTCAAGTATCTCAGCAATGAAATGAGTAAGCCAGGTGAAATAAACTAATGTAAACTGATATGTCAGCTGAAGTCACCTAACATGACCTGTACGTCTAAGCCTATAGCTCATCTACCAATTCCTACACACGAGTCGGAACCACCTAATGTGGTCTGTAAGACAGGCTGGGTGTAAATAAATACGCTTGATAGGATTTTTACTACTCATGTGAACGGGCTTAAATCTCCTATTTTACTTGCAAGAATCATAAGGTTATTGTAGTATAAACGGATTTCGCAAGGTCGTCTCCACAGGGATTATTAAATAATTCGAAACTAATCAGATTCCATTTAATTATTGTAATGTAGAAATTTAGATGATTGATTTTAGAACCTACTTAAATTGAAAACGAATTTAACTATTAAAGATAAGATAAACTGCAATATTAAAACAGAGGGAAAAGAAAACAGTTTTGGAAGAATTAATTAAGGAAACACTAAGGGTCCACCATCACCTAGCAATCCTATGAATTTTTACCCATTACTTATGATCTATACATGCTACTTTGAAGGTTAGATTTTCATAATTCATATTCTACTTGGAACCTCCAACATAGAACGTATATCTAACATGCAACCCGTCCGGACGTTCGGATCAAATCTAAACATGAAAGACTCATTATGCTTTATGAAAATCATTTGAAAAACCATGCAATCCTTAAGACGTGATATTCGTCCTAAGAGAAATTACAATTATTAATCACAAGAAGCCAACGTCAATTTCAGGGAACCTTCCGACCAAAATTGCATCAAATTACTTTTCTAAAGATCCTAATGATGATCAGGCATTAAAACAATTAGATAGTTTTTATCCCGGTGATTAACAATTCAAAGTACGCATGCAATCAATCATAAGCAATTAAATAAAAATCACATATTCATGCTAAGGCTCAAGGCTTCGCCCTAGCAAAAGAAATTAGTTCCGCATACTCATAATTGAAATCATAGAAAATATATTCAAGAAAAGGATTGAAAACACCTTAAAGTAGAAAATCTTCAGAACCCTAACAATTCTCTCTGTCTCCAAAATTGCAATAAAGAAAGTGTAGTCTAAAACTGTAGACGGCTAAGCAATATATTTGCCAAGCCACCACCAAAACCCTAGAAAACATAACCTTAAATTAAATGATAAAAATTCGTCTAAAATCTGAACAGCCACGTTTTGACCCATAAGCTGCTACAAAACTGGCCCAATATAGCTGGAATTAATGTTTGGAATATTTTGAACACTTTTCCAGAAGGCCACGAACCCATCCTAGGTCATCTTGGGCTCCAAAAACGCAATTTAAGCCCAAAAACGTCACTTTCCAGCACTCCGCACTGCTTCTTTATTTCATCGCCAGAAAATAACCGCTTGGTGGAAAAATCCCAAATTTTGATATGATCAAGCTAAGTGACTCACGAACGTCCTTCAACTGGAATTACTCCAAAATTCGTCCATTTGCTCCTGTTTTGCTCCAGAGGAAGTCGAAAGTTCTATATTGAAAATACAATTCAAAGTATCAAAATTCTTCCAGAATATTAACCAAAATATACTAAGATTAGGGTAAAAAATATAATATAAAATCTTCTCACCAAATACCCCCAACCTTAGCTTTTTGCTTGTCCTCAAGCAAAACAAGACTCAAACAAAAATAAAAACTTAACAAACTAGACAACTAGCTAAAATTAACTAACAAAAATTTTCACCTTCAAAGTTGCAATCCATAGCAAATTTTAAAGACTGGAATATCTTTTCAAAAGTTCCAACCAATCCCACCACAGAGTCTAAGCCATTTAGAATCAATTAGAAAAAAAATTCACAGACTTCCTTTGGTGTAAAGTGAACCACCATAATTAAGGAGACTCGACTAAAACCCTTACCTCTTGTCATTCTTTATTTCACACTTTCACACATACTAAATTTAAATATAACTATTTTTCTTTTTCTTTTCCCCTTTTTATTTATTTATTTTTTTTAGTAACAGTAGTGGTCGTGCAATGTCGGTTCACTTAAGCTTTCAATCCAACCCATGTAGCGAGCTTTAGGTCAATGACTCACAAACCACTAGGGCTTTAGGGCACTAGGTGTAGAACACCTCTAAGGACTTATTAACCCGAGCGGAAAAGGCTACAAAACCAACTAACCACCCTGCCTCATACCAAAACTCTACCGTTTGACGCGAGAATCACTGCTGATTAGGCAGGACTGGCCCAGTTACTAGGCAAAACCTCGGGTGAGACAATTATTACTTTATAACACATGCTAACTTTACTTTATTTAGAACAAAAATAAAAATACACTTGGACAAAAAGCAAGTGTTTCAATCTCACTCCCCACAAACCATGTTGGTATGAATGTGCAAATTTTCAAAGTATAATTCGTGAATTAGTGTCTAAGTAACGATAAATAGAGAAGACTTTACTGTGGGATTAATCTTTACCATGTCCATTTGTTCTAACGTTTAAAATAATCTATGGATATTAGCTTAAAAACGAGAAAATTTAACTGACACAAAAATAAAATCCTAAATTTGTACTACTTTCCCACCCCCAAACTTAGTTCACACTTTGTCCTCAAGGTGTGGAAACTAGACTAAAAAAAAGAAATGGAAAAACAAATTATAAAAAAAAAAAAAAAAAAACCAAACGAAAGAAACAACTTGAATGAAAATAAATAAAATGAACGAAAGAAAAACATGAAAAAGACACTAAAAGAAAATAATAAGACAAAAAAAAATGATAAAGGAAAAAGGAAAAGAAAGGACCTGATGTGCAGCAAACAATGGACGCCTTGAAACGAATGCAATGGGCCGCGAGAAAATATTCAGTCAAAACACCAAAATAGCCAACTTAGCTGCACACATGGGAATTCACAGGCATGCCACACATGTACACCATAAACCCTAGTTATTCTTGAACACACATTGGATTCCCTTCCGCTAACCTCGAGCCCAGAGCCGAAGGGTTCTCTTCTTTTTCATTTTCAAAATAAACCCTCGCAGAAAAAGATCTTTAGGATTCCCAGCAGAACAGGTCCCTATGTTTACACCTCCTTCAAAACTTCAGCCAACCTTTCTCTAGAAAGTGAGAGATGTCTCTCATTCTTCTCACCTCAAGCCCAGCGCCATGAAGGCCCTCCGTTTCAGAATCTATCCAAACCAAAATCATTCGAGTTCAGTCACCACTCCTCTGCGATGTCCTCCCTTATCTTGCTGCCTCCATGTCTCAGAAATCCAACTGGTTTCTGTCTGTGCTTTGCATGCTCGCCATATGAGGAATATTGAACCAAATTTTCGCATGAATTTGCATCTGAACTTGGACATGAACAACGGTTTCACCTCTGTGCTACTTGAATCCCACCCCCAAACTTGTCTGTAAAATATTATTAATTTTTTATTTTTTATTTTATTTATTTTGTGATGAAATGTGAGAAAGAGAGTAAAAGGGATCCGATTAGCATTGAGGCCTTGGCAATCCCCACTGTAAGCATTCTTAAACTCTGCCACATTCCTTTCTGCATTCGTGTAATTTCTGCACTTTACTACTGATAAAGAAATCTCTGATGAATGTTGCGGATGTGAATGCAGCTGAATGCATGATTTAGTCGAATGTGCTGATTTATTGGATATTGAATTGGGGCTGAAATGTTTCCAAATGCAACCTGCAATGATCACACAATAAAAATCTACTTAGAATAAACCCAAAATAAAATACTGATTAACTAAAAATATGGCTGTTTTTGTGTTTTTCAATTTTTTTAATTTTTTTGTTTTTGTGATATTGTGATAATGAATGAAAGCAAGAAAATAAAATGAAAATAAATGCAAAGAGTTAGAAAGATTGGGTTGCCTCCCAATTAACGCTTTAGTTAACGTCTATAGCTAGACGTAGCGGAAGTCCGGTGGCTAGATCACTGGTGCCTTCAGAGTCAAAGACTCGTATGCTGTATCAAAGGGTGACTCCACGTATGGTTTCAGCCTGTGAACATTCACCTTGAATGTGTTGCCTTGAACCTCATTAGATACTTCAACTGCCCCATGAGGAAAGATTTTAGTAACCAAATATGGCCCAGTCCAGCGAGATTTCAATTTCCCTGGAAACAACTTTAGCCTTGAACTGAATAGCAACACCTTTTGCCCTGGCTGGAATTCTTTCCGTAAAATTTGGCTATCATGAAACGCCTTAGTTCTTTCCTTGTAGATGCGAGAACTTTCATAAGCACCCTGATGAATTTCCTCAAGTTCATTGAGCTGCAATTTACGTTGGTCTCCAGCTGAGTCATATGAAAAATTTAACTCTTTAATTGCCCAATACACCTTATGTTCAAGCTCCATAGGTAGATGACACGCTTTTCCATAAACGAGTCAAAATGGTGACATCCCAATAGGAGTTTTATAAGCTGTTATGTAGGCCCACAATGCATCATTTAATTTTAAACTCCAATCTTTTCGTGTTGAACCAACTGTTTTCTCCAAAATGCGTTTTAATTCTCTGTTTGAAACTTCCACTTGACCAGATGTCTGTGGATGATAAGGTGTAGCCACACGATGATTAATCCCATATTTTGCCAACAAATTAGCAAATGGTTTATTAATAAAGTGCTTCCCCCCATCACTAAGAATAATGCGTGGAATTCCAAAACGCGGAAATATAACCCCTTGGAGGAACCTCAGGACTACTGATCCCTGATTAGTTGGTGCTGCAATGGCCTCGACCCACTTAGAAACATACTCCACAACAACTAAAATATATTGGTTCCCATGGGACGATGGAAATGGTCCCATGAAATCAATTCCCCAAACATTAAATAATTCAACAATCAAAATACTTTGCTGGGGCATCTCATTCCTTTTGGACTGGTTGCCGACTCTTTGACACCTATCACAAGCCTTGCACCAATTATATGCATCTTTAAAAAGTGTAGGCCAAAATAACCCACTCTGCAAAATCTTCTTTGCTGTCATTTTCTGCCCAAAATGTCCCCCACAAGCAAAATGATGAGCGAACCTTAAAACACTTTCC
>VIEB01000138.1:719997-770657 GCA_006547085.1 Malus baccata
GAGGCTTAGCATCTTTTTTAGACAACAAATATTTCAAAGCTGCATGATCTGTATAAACAATCACTTTAGCCCCAACTAAATACGAACGAAATTTTTCCAAAGAAAAAACAACTGCCAACAATTCCTTCTCTGTGGTTGCATAATTTAGTTGTGCATCATTGAGGGTTCGACTAGCATAATAAATAACTTGGGGAAGTCTATCTTTCCGTTGTCCGAGAACTGCTCCCACTGCATAATCTGATGCATCACACATCAGTTCAAAAGGTAGGCTCCAATTAGGAGCTGCAATAACGGGTGCTGTAGTGAGGAGTGTCTTTAACTGCTTGAAAGCCTCCAAACAAGCCTCGTCAAAAACAAAAGGAGCATCTTTAGCCAATAAATTACACAAGGGTCGGCTAATCTTGGAGAAATCCTTGATGAACCGTCTATAAAACCCGGCATGGCCAAGAAAAGATCGAACACTCTTAACAGTTGTTGGGGGTGGCAACTTCTCAATTGCATCAATTTTAGTCTTATCAACTTCAATACCCCTGTTAGAAATCAAGTGGCCTAGGTCAATTCCCTGTTTAACCATGAAATGACACTTTTCCCAATTTAAAACCAGGTTGGTCTTAATGCATCTTTCAAGAACTAGAGATAAATTCTGCAAGCATTGGTCAAAAGAATCCCTAAAAACAGAAAAGTCATCCATAAATACTTCAACTACATGTTCAACTAACCCGGTAAATATGCTCATCATACAACGTTGAAACGTGGCAGGCGCATTGCACAAACCAAAAGGCATTCTTCTATATGCGAAAGTCCCAAAAGGACAAGTAAAGGTTGTCTTTTCTTGATCCTCAGGGGCAACTGGAATCTGGTTGTACCCTGAATAGCCATCCAAGAAACAGTAGAAAGCACGACCAGCCAACCTTTCCAACATTTGATCAATGAATGGCAATGGAAAGTGATCTTTTCTAGTACCAGCATTGATCTTTCTATAATCAACACACATACGCCACCCTGTAGTCAAACGAGTAGGCACAAGTTCATTATTATCATTTTTCACAACTGTAATACCAGAACGCTTTGGCACCACCTGAGTTGGACTAATCCACTTGCTATCTGAAATAGGATAGATCATCCCAGCATCCAAAAGCTTCATAACTTCATTACGAACCACTTCTTTCATAATCGGATTCAACCGACGTTGAGCGTCAATGGCAAGTTTTACTCCATCCTCCATCAAAATTTTGTGCATACAAATTGTAGGGCTGATCCCTTTAATGTCAGCTATAGTCCAGCCAATTGCATCTTGATGACTCCTTAAAATGCGTAACAATTTATCTTCTTCTGTTGATGATAAATCAACAGCTATAATAACTGGCAGCGAAGAATCTGCACCCAAATAAGCATATTTCAAGTGTTCTGGAATCACCTTTAACTCCAGTTTAGGTGGCTGTACCTTAGAAGGCTGCAACAGTTTTTTGGGTTCCCCCAAACTCTAAAAAACGTGCCTCCAACGTGGGGGCTGAAAAAGAACACTTCCTAAAGCTGAAACATACTCAAGAACCTCTTCATCCTCTGTATTTGTATTCTCAAACCCATGCAACACATTTAACAATGGATCAGATGTCAAACGTGGCATAATTTCAGCATGTAATAAACTGTCAAGCACATCAACACGCATACAGTCGCGCACATCACATGGCCTTTTGGTAGCTTCAAATAAACTGAACACAACAGATTGATCTTGCACTCTAAGTGTAAGTGTCCCAGCCTCTACATCAATTAAAGTTCTAGCTGTTGCCATGAAAGGACGCCCCAAAATAATCGGTGTTTGCATATCTTCATCCATATCCAAAATCACAAAATCTGCAGGAAGATAGAGATTATCCACTTTAATAATTAGGTCTTCAATAATACCCCTTGGATAAGCAACTGAACGGTCCGCTAGTTGTAGAATAACTGATGTAGGCTTGATTTCTCCTTGTCCTAGTCTCTGAAAAACAGAAAAAGGCATTAAGTTAATACTAGCACCTAAATCAATTAAAGCACGTTCTTTAGGCTTCAACCGTTCGGGATAAGGTATAGGTGGCTCATAAACACGATCCTCAACAATATCTGCACCATTTTCGGAACTGTTCAATGACTGTTAAGAATCTTTTGAATTGGCAGATTTTTCAACATTCCCCGAATCTGTTTTTGGTTGTGAAGCCACCCGCGAATTTTGAATGCAATTTTCATCCCTGTTATCAAAACTTTTTCCGGAACGTAGAACTCTAACTGCCTTGCAATCTGCACCTCCCCTAGGATTTGGTTCGGTTTGACTGGGAAATGTACCTGGTGCCCTTCCAGAAACCTGCAAAGCAATCTGCCCCATTTATTTTTCCATGTTTTTCACTGTTGCCTGCAGATTTTGAATTTCTTGAGTGGTAGTATTTGCCAATTTTTCAATTGCAACCTCCCAGGCAGCCTTAGGTGCAGCAGGTTGCTGTACCTGCTGTTGAAATTGAGGCCTAGTGTGCTGTTCCTTATCCCACCTTAGATTAGGATGATCTCTCCAACCTGGGTTGTAGAAATTAGAATACGGGTCATATCGGGGCCGCTGGAAATTGTTAAATGCATTAACCTGCTCTGCTGTAAAATCTGGTGAAACATCTTTATGTGGGCAGCTCATAAAATCGTGAGTTATCATGTTGCAAATGCTGCAGGCAGCTTGTAAGGGCTGCTGTACAGCAACTTGAGAACCTGGCATTCTCTGTAATAACATGTCAAATTTCGCGTCAAGCCTTTTTTCCATTTTTTCAATTTGTGCTGTAACATATGGAGAACCGTTAGACATCTCAAAAACAGACCTAGATTGTGGCTGTTCAACTGCCCACTGCTGTGTATCTGCTGCCATTTTTTCAAATAACAAACAAGCCTCTTGTGCATTTTTGTCTTTGTACGAACCTCCGCATGAAGCGTTGACAAGAGTTTTTGTAGTCATATTCAACCCTCTGAAAAATATATGCATTTGATCAGTAGTGTTAATACCCGAATGTGGACATTTTCTAATCAACTCTTTGAACCGCTCCCACGCCTCATGAAACTCCTCATTTGGTTTTTGGGCGAAAGATAAAATCTGAGTTCTCATATCAAGTGTTTTAGAAACCGGATAATACTTGTTTAAAAATTTTTCGCTGAGTTAGGCCCAAGTACTAATGCTTCCAGATGGGAGTGTGAGGAGCCATCTCCTTACTTGATCTTTTAGTGTGTATGGAAATAACCGCAGCTTAATAGATTCGGCTGAAAATCCCCTCACCAAAATGTTTTTGCACCCCATTAAAAATTCTGCAATGTGCATGTTAGGATCATCAGATGACAACCCATGAAACGTAGGTAGAATATTCAACATGTGCTGTTTTATTTCAAATGCAGTCCCTTCTTCCACTGCCGGATATGTAATGCAACTGGGTATATTTGTGGTATGGGCAGTCAGTGAACCCCCCGGGGGCAGCCCTGCCTCTGGAATTACAAACGCCATTTTTTCTTTGTTGTGCAGGTCCCCAGAAAAGACTGATTGCAGAAATGTCTCCTGCAGAGGACGAACCCGCTGCAAATTTTGCTCTCTGCGCCTCATCCTTAAATTCTGCTCAAGCTCTGGATCAAATGGAATCAATTTCTGCACTATTGAACGGGTGCTGACCATGCACAGATTTCTGAAATCTGCACTGTTGTACTATTGTAATCTGTAAAAATAAAATAAAACGAAAATTAATTTTTTTTTATATGTATAAACAGCAATAACTAATTGAAAATCTGATTCGTAGGGATTATTTTAAATAGTCCCTGGCAACGGCGCCATTTTCTTGATAGGATTTTTACTACTCATGTGAACGAGCTTAAATCTCTTATTTTACTTGCAAGAATCACAAGGTTATTGTAGTATAAACGGATTTCGCAAGGTCGTCTCCACAGGGATTATTAAATAATTCGAAACTAATCAGATTCCATTTAATTATTGTAATGTAGAAATTTAGATGATTGATTTTAGAACCTACTTAAATTGAAAACGAATTTAACTATTAAAGATAAGATAAACTGCAATATTAAAACAGAGGGAAAAGAAAACAGTTTTGGAAGAATTAAATTAAGAAAACACTAGGGGTCCACCATCACCTAGCAATCCTATGAATTTTTACCCATTACTTATGATCTATACATGCTACTTTGAAGGTTAGATTTTCCTAATTCATATTCTACTTGGAACCTCCAACATAGAACATATATCTAACATGCAACCCGTCCGGACGTTCAGATCAAATCTAAACATGAAAGACTCATTATGCTTTATGAAAATCTTTTGAAAAACCATGCAATCCTTAAGACGTGATATTCATCCTAAGAGAAATTACAATTATTAATCACAAGAAGCCAACGTCAATTTCAGGGAACCTTCCGACCAAAATTGCATTAAATTACTTTTCTAAAGATCCTAATGGTGATCAGGCATTAAAACAATTAGATAGTTTTTATCCCGGTGATTAACAATTCAAAGTACGCATGCAATCAATCATAAGAAATTAAATAAAAATCACATATTCATGCTAAGGCTCAAGGTTTCGCCCTAGCAAAAGAAATTAGTTCCGCATACTCATAATTGAAATCATAGAAAATATATTCAAGAAAAGGATTGAAACCACCTTAAAGTAGAAAATCTTCAGAACCCTAACAATTCTCTCTGTCTCCAAAATTGCAATAAAGAAAGCGTAGTCTAAAACTGTAGACGGCTAAGCAATATATTTGCCAAGCCACCACCAAAACCCTAGAAAACATAACCCTAAATTAAATGATAAAAATTCGTCTAAAATCTGAACAGCCACGTTTTGACCCATAAGCTGCTCCAAAACTGGCTCAATATAGCTGGATTTAATGTTTGGAATATTCTGAACACTTTTCCAGAAGGCCACGAACCCATCCGAGGTCATCTTGGGCTCCAAAAACGCAATATAAACCCAAAAACGTCACTTTCCAGCACTGTGCATTGCTTCTTTATTTCATCGCCAGAAAATAACCGCTTGGTGGAAAAATCCCAAATTTTGATACGATCAAGCTAAGTGACTCACGAACGTCCTTCAACTGGAATTACTCCAAAATTCGTCCATTTGGTCCTGTTTTGCTCCAGAGGAAGTCGGAAGTCCTATATTGAAAATACAATTCAAAGTATCAAAATTCTTCCAGAATATTAACCAAAATATACTAAGATTAGGGTAAAATATATAATATAAAATCTACTCATCAACGCTCAAGTGCTACGATCACGTGAAGGCTGTGCGAAGTATCGCAAGTCACCTACGAGTTGGAACCACCTAATGTGGTATGTATGTACAACAGGCTGGCACCTGCCTTGGATCCAAGGTGAGCGTGTGGTGCGGGAGGTGAACGATCACGTGAAGGCTAGGCCCTGGCCTCGGTCGAAGCACTAACACCGGGGTGCAGGATAATGAGCACTAAATGCATCTAAACATAACCATACACACTACAATCACTATCATCAATATGCACTCACATGAAGCTTACCTGGCGTCCGCAACGTCATTCAATAACATGCATATCTATACTAATGCATATACTAAAATGTAATGCAATTGACATGGCATTTAAAAACGTAAATCCATTTAAAACAATTTATGGGAAAATGGAAAACACATATACGTATATATAGAAAACCAAAAGCCCACTCACTGGTATGGAGCAAGATTGTAACTGCGAGTCTCGTCTGGCTACGCTCGTCCTCCAGAAATGTCTCACCTATATGCGAAACAACTACTTTAATGTTAATTTTAAGCACATAACCAAAACCGTGTAATAACTTCTCATACGTTGCTCAATTGGAGTGTTTGAATATACCATCGTGGCCTACTCAACACCACGAGCATCCCTATATTTTTAGAAAAAAATTCTAATGTTTCAAGCACCCTCATGCGCAGCCACGCATAGGCACGTGCCTGGCACACTGACGAAATCCCTAACATCGTTAGATAATATTCTATTAAATATTAGAATATTCTGTTTAAAAACTAACGAAGTTACCTGACGCCATCAGTATATTCCGTCAAAGTTAACGGAATATTCTCTGTCTTCTCCGGTGGTTTCGCCAGAGCCGCTGCCGGCCGCAGTCTGCAACGCCGGATTCTGGAAAATCTTAAAACCTTAGTTTCTACTTCATTTTTCAACCAAAATTCACAAATCTTATATAGATTTGAAGCTCTCAACAAGGAGAACATAATCTTACCTATTTGGGGACGTAAAACCTTCAGGAACTGGTCAGAAAATAGCTCAACACAAACAGCCAAAATTAGAACTCGACAAACCTGAGTATACTAACGTTCAAACCATTCCAAAACTAGCCTAGGATCCTTATAAAGTCGATTAAGACCCCTTTTTAAGCCTTAAAATCTCATGAAATGTCCACGATCACGTCGGAGTAACAAAGTACCTCACCGGAGCTTATAGTTCTTCACGATTCCGACGTCCTTTCTTTGAACAAAGGGTATGGTTAGGCTCGCAGGCTTGCAAGAAACTCGAAGGCGGTCCTTAGAAGTTCGATCTGTGAGGTTTTAATGGTGTTTGAAGATTGGAGGGCTTGGGTCGTATGGACGAGAAAGAGAGTTCGAGAAGGAAGGAGATAGGGGGATTGCACGTGTGTGTGTGTGTGGTCACAGATTGGCCAAAAGAAGAGCAAATATCATGCCCTAATTGGACTATAGAATTTAGGGCTTAAGCAATGGAGTCCAAATGGAAATAAAACCAACCCCAATTCCACTTTTTCATTCGTAACATTTCTGTTACGAAACCGATTCGGCCCTAACTCGCGTTAACACGCTTATGACGACGCGTACAATTAATTACGTCAACGAGAAAAATAATTTACGAATATATATGTACATCCACGTCACTAAGCCTTGAGGGCATTATCGTCACTTTACATACTCAGGGATAAATAAATATATAATTTGGGACGAGTCGTCACAAATATTCCAAGCCTATATATTCTATACTAACCTACACTATGTTTGACCAAACAAAATACTCATCTAAACTAGGGGGGATAAGAGAGGGTTATTGCAATTAGTTGAAGAAGACGCCCTTAACTAGCAGAGCAATCTACTACTTTCTAGTGATGCTCTCCCATTGGTCATTTATTTACTAGTTACCTTGTCAAAATTTGTGGTCCATGATCTAAAATTTCATGAATAATTGTTCTTTCGAGTAAAACCATTAAAACTTCCATTCAGAATATAGAGTGTAAACGGAATATAGGAAATGAAAGTTTTAATTGATTTACCCAAAAAACCCATTGCTTTACATTGTGACAAATTCAAAGACCAATACTCATTAAGTTTTAATTAATGGGCCAAGGCTCTAATTCCACTAAAATTTAGGGACCGATCCAATTTTCTTTTAAAATTAAAAATGTCTACTAGAAAGTTTACCCAAATCTTTTTGTTTAATGCCTAATCCTTCATGAAAAATAATCCCCCACGCATTAATTAAGAGCACCATATATTTTATTTTCTTATTTAGCATTATAACAAGTTAGTTTACACTAACTTAATACACATAATATATCGATTTCGGTTTCCCTAATATCGATATAATTGATCCCGTTTACACTTGCCCGATTTCACGTCGGTCATGAGGCTTCAAAATGTTGAACTTACACATGGGGCAGGTAGCATTGATATATAACCATTTGTCTATGCAAGTGCAGTGAAAGTGATGAAGGCAAGGAAGCTCGCGTAGTTCTGCTCCATTCTCGTAGACAGAAAGACAGATGCAGCATTCCTGCAATTTACGAAAAATATTCGTGTCACAAGGGACAGTCATATACTTTTTCACAGTGATGAATTGCCAAATCGAACGTCAAATGATCACTTGGGAGAATAGTAGATATCTAAACACAAGATTGTATGGTTTCATTCAAATCTATTGTACATGGCCAGCTTCTCACCATCGAACATGTTCCCCGCATTTCATCTAACTTTTTATTGAAACTTTCACATTAAATGACCGGCATGTGACATTTTTGGACAAAAAATGGGGATGGAATGTGGGTAAACATGAAGGTAGGGGGGACGGGGAATGGCCGATATAAAAGTTTGGGGTGAAAATCGGCAGTGGGGTTTCAAGGGGTAAAATCAGTAGCAGATTAAGGGAGAAAATTAGTGAGATGCTCTTTTATAAGAAATCGGAAAGGGAGGGGGATTGTAAGGGAAGGACTATCAACAAAATCCAAAATAAGTTTGGAACGAAAAGCTATGGCAACAACAATCCTATTACTGGACCAGCTATGGTAGCTATGGTGCATGAGCTGCCAAAATTACATAACAGAATACAACTAAAAGTATAAGCAATTAGGAAGTGGTAGGATCTGATATAAGGGCACAAGGAAACTTACAGCATCAACCAGGGAAATAGGACGCTCAGTTGGTGCATTGGTGTCGCATTCGATCATGAATCCTTCAAAAGCTTGGACCTCACCATTAACTTTCTCTGAGTCACCTACCCTTCTGAATTTGAACTTTGGCAATCCATCAATCTCTTCTTCTGTTGCCCCATCCTGTTTCATCCAGAAGTCGTATGAAGTTATATAACTACATATATGATTGAGTAGAATCGAATTAATTCACTTGTGCAAGATAAGAAAGTGTAATGACACCTCATTCAAATTAATTGTCTCTACAGAAAACTCAAACTCAAACATTGGCATAAAATAGAAAGCATGAGATCTAATGCTTCAACTTAAATAGGGAGTTCACATCTGGTTCGTGACAAAATTCAAGGAGAGAACTGAAGTCATCGACAGGTAAGAATTCCTTATAAAGATTGAATGAGATTATGAGTTAGTAGCCTTCACATGTATCGGAGCATGTCCAATGGGGAGATGCAAATTTGGGATGTAAAATCACATTTTACGTCCAAAATTGCATCTCTAGTGGATATATAGAGGATTTTACTCCAGTGGGTTGGATGCATTTACGGGACGTAATATTGGGAATTTAATCACAGCCGTTTGGTGTCAAATCAAGAAAGTAATTACTGCCCTTTATTTTTCCTTTCTCTTGGCTTCATAAGTTTCAATCATTCTTGAAATTGTTTTCATTCGTGGGGCCCTCCAAAGTACGACACAAAACAGATGCTAATTTGCAACTATTTACGCATTTGTCGGCTAGTTGCTGGTTTTATAGCCCAAATACAACTCCCATTCGAGCAAGAGGTCTAAATGTGCCTATACATCTCCTTTTAGTACTGGAGATGCTCTCACACTTTGTCTAATAATATAAGAAACCACAAACATACAAAACACAACAATGACCAGCAAATCTATTATCCTATTGGCCAATCGCCGCATAGTCAAGTATCATTGGTTTCCATTCACATAGTTCCATATGTGTGCATAATGTGCATGACACGTGCATTGACGAGATCTATTAACTTGCTATTATTACTGAATATACTATATCATTTTGTTTAATCTCTATGTAGAGGTATGTCATATAATCACGTAAAGCGTGAATTTTAAGCTTATATGAGAGCAAAAAAAATTTAATTAGCTCAAGTCACATGATCAGAGGAAAGATTATATGAAGCTGACTCTTTCTAGACAATAAACTAAAGCTGGCATACAATACTTATGGAGGTCTACCTGATCTGTCACAGCACATAAGATTCCAATTATGCATGGAAGGAAGCAGCAGATTGCAATTCCAACAAGACATGAAGCAGCAACATATACAATGATGAAGGTGACATCAAAAACTAGAAATGAAACACATAGCCTGCAAGAAAAGAGCAGAGTGTAAACAGTTAAAACACGTGCGCGCACACACGCACACACATTCAAGACAATCACTCAAAAGAAACCACTTCAGAGTAAAAACAGTTCAATCGTAACCAGTAAAGGCGAGGTGAACTGGATAGCAAAGTCTGGCCGCCATTAAGCACCCAGTAAAAGCCAATGCTCCACCATATAAATGAAAACATGCTAATGGCTGACTCCAGACTCGCGGTGATACTGTTGGACAAAAAATGAAGATAGTTAAATATACTTCATGGCATAGAGCCACACAAGATTAGTTCTAATCCAAAAATGCTAACCCTCTTATACCGACTTAGAAACCATACTTCCCATGTCCGTTGAACTAAACCGATGAACACGAAATTTCCTATCCACTATTCCATATAACATTGTCACAACACATGCATAAATGCATACTTAAAAAAAAATTGATCATACATGCAACATTTGAATCAAAAATCAAACTTTTACATCATAAAATCATTGATGTGTGTACTTTTAATCCTAATTTCTACAATCAGTTGAGAATAATAATTATAATCTCCAAAATTGTTTACCTTGTATCATCATCAGCCAAACCATGCTCACCCCCATAACCCCCAACATTACCCCCTGACCCCGAACTCTCACTCCCAATACTCCCCCAACCCACCTCACCCGAACCCGCGTCGCCCTCCTCGCGCCTCCTCCGATACTGCGCAACCACACACCCAACATGAACAACACACAGCAAAATGTACCCAACAACCCAAACCCTTATAGGCACCAATGGCTTCTCCTCCACGCTCAGCCCCAGCACAGTGAACCCAACAATCACGAAAACCAAATTCCACAGCAGGTCCAGAATTATGGCGGGCTTCGAGTAAGCCCAGAAGTTCTGCCGCTCTTCCAGCTCCTCCACCGCATTCTCCCGGACCCGAACCGACGGCTCGCGCAGCCTCATTCGGCGCCCGCTTACGCGTGAAAGGATTCGCATCGCGCCCCGCAACGGTGGCGGGCCGTGGCGCATGAGCCGCCGGTTTTGGAAGAGCTCGTCGCCGAATGAGTAGCCGATGAGTGGGTGAGTGTCTACAGAATTCATAACGATAAAGCAAATGGTTTTCGAAACGGGTTTGATTTCGGGAATTGGGTTTGTGATTTTCAAGGGGTCGGACTCAAATTTATTTATTTGTGTTGCTGTGATTCATTGGATTGAACGATTTGAAGGGTAAAGGTGAGAGCTTTTTGGGAGCTGGAAATTCGGTTTGGGGGAATCAAAATGGGTTCTGGAGTCTAGAGAGAGATAGCTGAAGGTTTAAAATGAAGCATTCAAGGGGAGAGAGAGAGAGAGAGAGAGAGAGAGAGAGAGCGAGACAGAGGTTTTAAAGGGGAGTTACTGGTGCAGAGTGGCAGCTGAGTTGGGTTTCTGCAGTAGGATTTTGGAATTTTTCAGGCTGAATTGATGGAGGTTTTGTTTGGGACTAAAACTGCCTTTGTTCTTATCTTTTGTTCTTTTCAAATTTGAAGTCTGTAAGCTTCTGTTTCTTTCAAATTTGCAGTTCAAGTCATGCTGGTTGGCTTTGTGCGTTTCACTTCATATTTCCTTTGGGAGCAATTCCCAAGCAATACTTATTTGGCAAATAAATTTCCTAGCATTTGTTGGCAAGAAAGAAAATCCTCACCCCTTTCATTGATCAATTGAGTCATATGTGTTCAAATTTCTGGGCGCTATGTAAATTCGCGCGTTTTATTGAACATTTGAGTACTGCAATCAATCGCTCGCGTTGATGTGGCTCTAACGGTCATACGTATTCAAATTTTTGGCGCTATGTAAATTGGCGCATTTTATTGAACAGTTGAATACTGCAATCAATCGTCCGCGTTGATATTGCTTTAACGGTCGGACACATTCAAACTTAAGATGCGACGTAAACTTAACGCAAGTTTTTTGTAAATGCAATTGTTCAAATAATGTATTTAAATTTTAACATGTAAAGAGTGGACAAATTTAAGACAATTTTCAAATTAAACTCGCACGTTTTGTAACATGTAATAGTTCAAATTTCATATCTAACTTTTATCAATATGAAAAGAAAAAATAACTGAATTTAAGACTTCTGTTTACAATGGAAAGAAAGTTAAGACCAATTTTGTTTTTAATTTTTTTTATAACTAAATGGAGATTATTCATAATATAGAGTACCGCTGTATGAGGTTTTACAGTATTATACTCTGAGTTAGAAATCCTACTTTTTATCACCTTGTTTTGGCCACTATGTTAAAACATTAGCTAATTATTATAACACAATAACTTAAGAGAAATGTCATGGAGACTCTCTCAAAATGAGAATCTCTAAAAATTCTTTGTCATCTCACAGTCTCAAATCGATTTTCATACCAATATTATAAAATATTATGCTAAAAATATGAGATGAAAGAAAATTCATAAAAAATCTTTTTTGCATTTCTCGGAACTTAAATGGTAATTAAAGGTGTGATGTGTGTGTACAAGAGTACAAGTTGAGTAGTTTTACGTTATGGATAGTGATGTAAGTGTAATTGTCCGAACTCGAAATGCTTTTCATGAGTTGGGATAAGATTAAAGATTGTACGACACACGCCCGCTCCAACTGCCTTGTTTCCTGCCCTGCTGCCGCCAACTCCTTGTTCCCTAAACTTCCCGCCCAAATGTTTTTCATCAACTCCACACTAGCTAGTAGCTTCTATATAATAATATAATTTTATTTTAAGTGAACCATTAACACATGTAGGTCTTATATATATTTAGATTATGGTACAAATAGATAATAAAAAAATAAATCAAAATTAAGTGAAATAACACATAACAGATGATCAAGTGTATGGTAAGCATACGTCAAAGTTTATGGTGGTGAGCAAAAATATTCCTAAGTAAGAATAGCATTTTTGTTAAAAAAAAATGACTTTTAATTATTACCTCATATATTTTTTCTATTTTGAAATTTTATCATCCATTTTCTTCATATGATACCCATGTGTTCACTCATGGTCATGCTTTAAATCATAATTTCATTCGATTCATCTTAGTATATTTTTTTTACAAACATTTCGGTAGACTATTTTTTTATAATGTATTTGGTTAATATGTGTTATTCATTTAGATGTATTAACTCACTTAATATATTTACATACATTTTGGTATATACATGTTTAAGTTATTTATTTTTTTTCAAAACGATAAAATTTTATTAAAATTAAATTCAAATAGAAATGTTATAAAAATTAAAGAAAAATCAAACTCTATCTATGGTTGTCCCCCTTCCTATTCACAAACAAAGCCATCGAATGAGCTGCCATGTTGCATCACCGAGGCACAAATAAGAACTCAATGGACTCCATGTGATGACCCGAGTATGTGTATGTCGGCTATGCCCTTAGTGGCAAACGACGTGGACGTGTTTATTTCCCCCTTATTTATTTTATCGTAAATAAATTGTGCACGTTATTACTAGACTGTGTAGATTTTATCAGTGTGAAAACACTATTCCGGATAAATTTTCGATCTTCTTTCTATACAAAATCTAAAACCCTATCCCTAGCCTTCTATTTAGGCCATCTCGTGCACTCCACCAATCCCTTCCATTCCCTCATTTCTGTCCTCAAATCAGAAAAAGACAAAAACAGGGACTCTTTCTCTCATGTATACTTTCTTTCTCTGCAAACCCCTTGAACCCTAAACCTCACAGATCGAACCCAAAAACTACTCCATTGTACTCCTCTCATCTTCACGAACACAACCACGTTCTTGAAACCCGAAATGGACGAGTTTTCAACGCGAACTCGTGAGGTCCGAACTCAGTGATCTGAGTTCATCAAATTTCAGATCGAGTTAAGGAGTTTTGAAGGTAAAGGAAGCCTTCCCATAACTCCCCGAGGCCTCTATGACATTTTTGAAGAAGCTTGGACATCGAAACAACCGAGTTTTGAGGAGTTCACTTTTGGCCAGAACTTTTGAAGCATTTTCCGGCGACCTCCGTCCACTTTTTAGACTCCAAATAGGTATAATGTGATTCTACTCTTCATGAGCTTCAAATCCATATAAAGTAGGTTGAAAATGGATGAGAAATGAAGAAGTTATGCTTATTTGAAAATTTTCCAGAACCCGGCAAAAATCAAGTTGCAGACGGCGACGACGACGACGGCAATCGGAAAAGGTGACCAAATATTCCGTCAGAGTTGACGAAATATTCCTGACATCATCAGGTAATGCCGTTAATCTCTGTTAGCATTTAACGGAATATTCCTGATGGCACTGGCCTGCTCGTGGGGGCGCATCTAGCCTTGCCATTGTCGGCGCGTGGGGGCGTGTGAAGGGTCCAAATTTTTTTCTAAAAATATGGGGATGTTTATGACGTTGAGTAGGTCACGGTGGTATATTTAAACCCTAGGTTTGAGCAAACTATGAGGGTTTTATTTAGGTTTACGTATATGTGCTTTAATTAATTCGAAATTAGTTATTTCACATATAAGGGAAACGTATCCCGAGGACTTTCGAGGCCAAGTTAGGCTCGAGGGCTACGACCCAGCGACGTACTTGTGAGTGGGCAGTTTTATATCTATACGTATTTGTAGTTTCCATAATTGCATAAATATATCACTGTACGTTTATATTGCCAAATAATTGATAACTGCGATTTAATTGTGATAAATGTTGCTATATGGTTGAGATATTACTGTCATAACATTCATACATATTTGTACATGCTCATCTTGCTGCACCGGTGTTAGTACTCGCCCCAAGGCCAAGGCCAGTCCTTCATGTGTATGTTCACATCGCACGTTCCCTCGCCTTGGATCCAAGTTAGGTGCCAGTCCTGTCGGGTAGATTGCATTAGGCAATCCGACTTGTATGTGACCGTGCTTCTGCACCAACCTTCACGTGATCGTAGTACTAGAGCATATTGATTACACCCAGTCTTATTCGTGTCAGAAATTATCTGTTCGAACTCGTGTGTCAGCCTAGATGGATGAGCACTTAGTTATACTTGACTATCACATGATTATATTATTGTGGCATTTGATACATCATGACTTGGCATATTTCTAGTTATAATAATATTTCAATGCTGTTGATTTATTGTTTACATATCTACGTAGTATGTTTTAAGGAAACTATACTTGTTTTATGGCGAGGGGTTAGTATATTCGAAAATAAAGGATTTCGTATAAGCATTGTTTTGCTGACCCACCTAACTTTGTTTTTCACCCCTCCAGGACCTAGATAGCTGTACTCTTTGTGGCACTCGAGGAATCTCGACAGTTCTGACATTCCCTTCTGTTTAGACATACGAACTTATCACTGTTGTGTAATAAGTGTACTTTAGTTACTTTGACTACTTTTATGTAGTCTCACTGTCTATTACACTCTGAATAATTGTAGTGGGTTCATCCCATGATTGCGCACTCTTTCACTATTTAGTATAATTAGTTATAATTAGTTTTAAATTTATTCACTTTTTACATCACTTACCCTTATGGTTACGTCACCTCACGATGATGGCCAGCATGCTTTGACCCTCCCAAGTCGGGATGTGTCACTCCATTTGCATAGCTAGCTGTCGTATATCCAATATAATGTTATCAATCATAATATCAACATCCTTCTCACCCTTAAGCGTGGAATCAAAAGTTGAATCAAATTGTTTAAGTAATTAATTCATTTTAATTAATAACAATCTCTTTTCCAAAATAAGAATATTGAAACGGATAGGATGATAAATGATTATCATACACATTTTTATTCTTTTAAACGTTGATCTTTGATTTTATCCTTTAAGGAGATGGATCCTCATTTTCTTTTACAATAACCTGAACTATCTAAGTTGTAAGTCTATTCAAAGATCATTCTTGCAAAAAATTCATTTTAATCCAAATCATTTACTCATATAATTCTCATCGTGAAATTTCGATATTTTTTTAGAACACTATGTTCATTAATTTTGATCATCACAATTAGATTTCTTAATCATTTCCAATTTTACTAATATTTTTTAAAATTAAATGATCAGTTCATATCAATGAAGAAGAATGGTGAGTGGGCTCCAGAACTCGTCTCCATTTCTTTTAATAAATGGAGATCGCTCCTTAAGGGATATATTCAATCCAAACGTGAAAAGGAAAATGAGTATGCATAACGAGAAATAGGCGCAAGTGGAAATCTCGTTCTTATTGTATAAAGCACTTTACTTTTTTTGGTTCAAAGTATAAGAATTTTACTTATGTGAGTCAAGTATTCGAATAAAAAGGTAATGCTAGAAAAATTAAATTTGTAGATAAAATTTTAAAAACTTAAGGACATGGAAGTTGATTATTGGTTTAGCACTTAAACGTTAATAAACGTTTTCATTTCTATTGATGACAAATCATTTAATTTACAAAGTTTGCCTTCTTAGCATTAACCTAAAGACAAAACATGATTTTATAAAGCTAGTGTAGTTGACATTCTCAAGTGTTAAGAACACCACTCTCTTTCTCAAAAGAATTATCAAGTTGGTTTGTAGGCAAGAAGAAACAACCGAAACCTTGTTTTCTCTTTTTAAACAAATGTAGAACTTTTTTTGTTCTTTTGAAAGTTCGGTATACAAAGTGAACGTGAGCGTAGGAGAAATTTTTCGGGGTACTCGATTAGATATTCTTTTCTTTCTTTGAATTAAATAAATTCTTAAAAGCTTTAGGTGTCAAATTCCCATTGGTGGGAACATCACCTGGCATAAGTGCCGAAGCCCCGAAATTTTTCCCGTGAGCGTACGCGCATTGGATAAACTAATGTGCTGTGTTTCATACAGTTTAGACTAGTTAGTGTCTTAAGGTTGTGTTCAACATTGGGTTTGCTCCAAACAGGTAAACTTGTTCATGGTTATATGACAAAGGTCCAATTTGACGCTAATGTTTTCGTTGTCACGGGTTTAATGGACATGCATATATGCAAAGTGCAAGCGCAATTCAGAAGCTGATCATTGTCTCTCGGAGACTCTGCCGGATAGGAAAAACCACGTTTTGTGGATTGTCATGCTTACTGGGTACTCTCAAAATGGTGATGGCTTTAAATCGATGAAATGTTTTCGAGACATGCGAACAAAAGGGGTTGAAACTTGAATCCAATCAGTTTATGTTCCCTCGCGTATTGACAGCTTCTGCGTTAGTCTTAGCGCACAGTTTTGGGGCTCAGGTGCACGGATACATTGTTCAGAGTGGTTTGGGGCTAATGTGTTTGTCCAAAGTTCCTTGGTTGACATGTATGTCAAATGTGGAGATCGTAGTGGCGCAAAGAAGGCATTAAGAAGCATGGAGGCTGACGATGTTGTTTCTTGGAACTCCATGATTGTGGGGTGTCTGTTCGCAGAAGAAATGAAGATTGATCACTTTACGTACCTATCTGTTCTAAACTCCCTTGCCGCTTTGAAGGACATGCAAAATTCAATGTCTATCCGTTGTCTGATAGTCAAGGCCGGTTTGAGGCTTATCAACTCGTGGGAAATGCTCTTGTTGATATGTATGCCAAGCTTGGGTGTTAAAATGTAAGCTGTTTTGCAGCCTTGAAGGTTCGACAGCAGAACCAAGAAGTCCAAGCGTTGCTATTGGTTCCAACGGCTAGTTCCCATTTGAAGTATAACGGCTAGTTTTTTATATAAGGGTAGTAGGTGAAGTCCTAGTCACTTAGAACAGATGCAAGGCTAGGATTAGAACAAGTGAAAGGCTGAGATTTACAAATTCAGCTGTGAATTCAAGGACATGTACTATCTGCAATTCCTGCAGATACGAATGTATGTTTTTTTTATGATGAATTTATGAATGAAATGCTCAGTCTGCTGCTATGTTTTGCAGACTGAAATTCCTTTGAATTCTTTCGGTTTTTTGTTCAAATCTTGAACCATACTTCTCCCTTACAATTCTAACAAGGGGAACATAGGTGCCGCGCTTGAGCTGTTTACGCATACGTCAGACAAGGATGTTTATCTTATGGACCTCCCTGGTCACAGGCTATGACATAATGGCTCTCATGAAAAGGCACTTAGATTGTTCTGTGAGATGAGAACTGGAGGGATCTATCCCGACCAATTTGTAATGGCCAGTGTTTTGAGTGCCTGTGACAGTTTTGGAATTTGGCCAACAAATTCATGCAAACTTTGTTAAGTCCTGTCTCCAAACATCCGTATGAGTAGATAATTCCTTTGTAGCGATGCATGCAAAGAGCGGGTGCATAGAAGACGCAAATAGAGTTTTCGACTCTATGAAAGTTCAAGATGTGATTACTTGGTTATGTCCAGAATGGTGTAGGAAAGGAGTCCCTAAAATTTTATGATCAAATTCAAATGATTTGCTTGTAGCCATGCTGGTCTTCATCAATGAGTAGGGTTTATGGAATACAACCAGGTCCGGAGCACTATGCATGTATGATTGACCTCTTGGGGCGCTCGTGGGAGCTTAATGAGGCAGAGGTATTAGTTAATGAAATGGTTGTGGAACCAGATGGAAATGTATGGAAGGCACTACTTACTGCATCTCGAGTACATGGGAACATAGAAATGGGAGAGCGGGTTGCAACGAACCTATTTAAATTGGAGCCTCTAAATGCTGTGCCTTCTGTTCAGTTATCTAACATGTGTTCTGCAGCTGCTAGATGGGAAGATGCTGCAAGAATCCGAAGATTGCCTGGATGTAGCTGGATTGAGACGAAAAGCCAAGTGCATACCTTTATGTCCGAAGACACAAGTCATTCAAGGTCCGCTGGAATATATTCAAAGGTTGATGAGGTGATGATTTTGATCAAGGAAGCTGGATACGTGCCGTGCCGTGCCCCTCTGACAAGAAAAGAAATGAGGTAATCTCAATTTTACGACACGATGGTTGTTCTCACTAACTGCAAGGATATGTGGACTCTATATTCATCTTCGGTGCTATTCCTGGAGTGATGGGCACATACTTCTCAGTACTTATTCATATGGACTTAGCATGACCCGACGATCAAATTCTTGGGGCCGGATATGAATTTTGCAAAGGAGCTTGACCTAGCATATCACGCTGAGAAGTTGGCTGTTGCTTTTGGGCTTCTAACCACACCACCAGGGGCACCAATCCGAATTTTTAAGATGAAATTTATATCGAAGCTCTTTCTTCGGCATATTATATTAAGAGATTCAAATTGATTTCATCATTTCAAACAAGGGAACTGCAGTTGTGATGACTACTGGCACTGTGGTACAAGGTTCATCTGTTAACACCAAATGGCTCGTTCGCGGTGCTCTTCCTCTTCCTAAAGACCATGACCCGTCCACTTGCAACACTTCAGAGGTTGAGGGCGGCCATCGACGCCCTCAATCCTATAACAGTCAAGTGGACACCAACTGCAAGAGGAGCAATAGAAGAAAAGGCAAACCGGAAAATGAAGTCGAATTTTTGAATTTCTGTGTAATAGGGAAGAGTATACAATGAGAACCTAATTTCATCTAAATGATCCCAATTCAGTCAGTCTCCACATTACTCACAAACCACTATATATCACAACACGATTTAACATTATATGTATGAGCTCATCTTTCACAGCCAACGCATACAACATACATTGTAAAAATTTGGTCTTGGAATCTCTAATAAGCCGAAGCAGTCCCCACTCCCATCCACCTGAAAATTCCACCCGCAAAATCCATTCGAAGAAAAAGTCTCCAGTGCCTCCTTCTTCCATGACTGAACTGAAAGGATCGAGAGACAGCAGACCCTTGGGGTTCAAGGCAGCATGGCTCATCTGAGCATCCAAGCAATCAAAACTGCATTTACCTCGTTAACTTATGTGACCCCCTCAGGTTTGTATATCAATTCCTAGCATGCTCCGGGATTAGACGATGTCGGAGTTCAGTGGGTGCTCCAGCCAATTCTGCAGGGAGATAGACATCAAGATAAAGACTAGAGGCGACAACAGCTACAACCAGGACATCGAATGGTGAAATATCTTACCCTGAGCTGTGAAATTGAACAGAGGAGGCAATGCTCGTCCATTAGGCAAGCTTACGTTTGGGTCTCTCAAATCATCAAAGAAGGGGTGAGCACATGCCTCCAACTAAAAACAAGGAAACAATTTAGTATTACAATTATATATTTCACATATTTTAATCGAAACTTATCAAACGCAAGTTCATTTTCTTACAGCAGTGCAACGTAGATTTGGTGAGTACTGGAGCAGTCTTGACACAAGATCCACTGCTTCTGGGGGCATTCGCTTGTGAAATATCTAAAGATTACAAACACAATTAAGATTTCGACTAGCACAAATATATCCAATTGACCATAAATACTGAATTAAAATATTGAACGGACCTTGTGCCATGGGTGAGCTTTGATCTGAGGAAACTTGAATTCGGTGTAATTGGGATTCATGCACTTTATTTCTTCTCTGGTTGGTGTCCCTAGAATCTAGAATAATACCCAAAAGAAAGATGAGAAAACAAAATAGCACAAATATCACCATGACAAGAAACAAATGGTTTACATCTAACCTACCTTTATAATCTCCACCAGCTGATCAACACCACTCTCCCCGGGAAACAGTGGCTGCAAAGATATCAGAAATAGCCATGAGAATAAAACAAACCATAACTCATACAAGTTAAATAAGAATATGACACGCTATACACGTACCTGTCCAAGAAGAAGCTCAGCAAATACACAACCAACAGACCACATATCAATTGCAGTGGTATATTCTGTAGCCCCAAATATAAGTTCTGGAGCCCTATAATATCGTGAGCAAATATATGATATGTTAGCTTCACCTGGCACCTAAAGATGAGAAATAAAAGAATTCATTAGTTCCAAGACCATCAATTCCAAATATCATCAAAGCACCCCCAGATTCACAGAATACAAAACATACCAACATCTTTGCACTCCCAAAATCACATATCTTCAGCTGATGCGTGTGAGGATTGACCTGCATATGCATCAGAACCTCAGCGTCAGTACGATGACTGAAGATACAATCTCAGATCAATTAAAGTCGGACTACTACGAGAAATTTAACTCTTGTTCATACATGATCAACACAAATCAAATTGATATAAGAAAAGCTTACCAGCAAATTTTGTGGCTTAATGTCACGATGACACACACCAATAACATGGTGCAAGTAATTTAATGCGCGACAAATCTACAAAATAGAAAACAATTCAACTCTTTAGCCATAATAGGAATCAGAACAACCTGACAACGTGGAAGAAAAAATGGATGGATTCCAAAATTACCTGGTACGTATATAATTGCACATAAATAATGGGAATATGTTGGTTCATCCTGATATAGTGCTTTGAAACCCGGTAAACTGTTTCAGATATATACTCGAGGACAAGATTGAGGTACAGCTCGTCTTTGTCAGTAGTTGAAAAGAAACAGTGCTTCAATTGAACAACGTTAGGATGGTCAAGTAAGCGCATAATTTGAAGTTCTCTGTTTTTATATCTTTTATCCTGCAACACCTTTTTTATCGCAACTGCTTCACCCGATTCCAGACACTTAGCCTGCAGAATAAATTATCGTAAGCAAGGTAACAAAATGACCCTGAAATCTGTATCAGCGGAACAGGAACCAAAGAGACCAAAATAATGAACAAATGCAAATAACTCCAACTACCTGAAAGACAACTCCAAATGAACCAGTACCAACTACACGCTCCGCCATGTAAGAGATAGTCTGTAACCGAAAATGAAAAATTAGTAAAACCAGCAGAAAACAAGGTCGTGCAGAGAGAGATTCAAAAAAAGAATAATCATGAGGACTTCCTAGGAGACAACATAAAATATGCAGAATTACTAAGCACACCTGTTTAGGTTGCCCATTTTGACCACCTACTGTCGTTGCAATTATATGACCTGTTTCTGTTCCATTACCATTAATAATAGTTTCTTCCATATCCTGCACAGGGAAAATTTACACCATTTATTCCGCAACCGATATTCGCTTGTTTAAAACATGCCTTTTTTATAAAGCCACATATGGAGGAAGAAAAGATCACAGAAACAAAATCAACGTCAACAAAAAAAATACCTTGTCATCATGGTGGTTGGCCTTCTCATCTCTAATTTTCATTTCATGCATTTCTTTGGGAAGCTGATCGTAACTAGATTTAACTTCTTTGGTCTCGGTCTTAGCTACTGACGATACACTGGATGTGCTTGCAGCAGTTTCCACTGATGTTGAAGTCATATGTTGCTCTAGACCAGTGGCACTTCTTTCAACAGTATTTGGCTGTTTATTGGCCTTCTTCTCGTTGTCTTGATCCATCTTAGCTCTCTTTGTGGCAGAATCAATTCCCTAAAAGATTAAACTTTGCTAGATTAGAATCAATTCCCTAGAAAACATAAATAAACTTTGCTATATTAGAATCAATTCCCTAAATAGTGATCCTTTAATCACAAGAAAATTACCTATTAGCCTAATTGCATGGATCACTACGTGATCCTTTCATCACAAGAAAATTAGGAAAGTAATAAGATGCAAACATTAACATAAACACGGAAGATCCATATACCAGAAAAAGGTTTAAAAAAAAAAAACTCATCGCTAACTGGGCGCATTAAAAGCCATGCAAAACCATACGCAGTACGTATGAGGCAAAAACACACTTGATTAAATCCCACAACTCAAATTGAAACACATTCCTCAAGGTTGGCGGTATGCTTCAGTTGAACATTGCCCCGGAAATAAGAAGAAATCCAATATACTTGTCTACAATAACATTCTGACTCATTGATGTGCAAACCCAAACAGCGACGGCATTCATGACATAGAAAAGCATTTTCCTCCAACTTTGTATACATATACACAAAGTGGACATTACATGTGATGCCTCGTAGAAAAACCAAAAGTAGTCATTTGTTCCGTCACCAATCCGAACAAGGATGCTGTTTTAAAACACTAGTATCCGTGGTAACACAAACAAAATCCGACGCTCACAGATAATTGCACTCACAATGCATGATAAAAATGCTAGGACAATCAAAACTAGTAACCAACAGTAAACACCTTAGCCATATACAAGTAACAAAACAACAATCCAAATCTCCTTTCAACCTTGATCAAATATATGCATAAGATTGCAAATCCATACGCCCCCTGCGGCGAAAGAGTTTCTACCAAATACAACAAACGCTAATCAACGGAAACCAAATGATCCTTCAAATCCCCACAATACACATATATAGATGTTATCAATAATTACATACAAACCCTCCACCATGTTTTTGCACATAACCAAAGCGCCCTAAACCAAAACATTCAACATTTTTTCCTTATTTTCCTCCATTTCCGAGCTACCAAAACAAGCTCAAATCCTCCCAACCAAAACATGAAAATAATACACACACGCAAACAAACAAGATACAAAAACTTACAGGGTCCGACGAAACAGAGGTCCGACCCGAAGCAATGCTCTTGAGCCGGCGCATCATATTCATCTTCGTTCCTTGTTCTGATTCAACAACCCAAAACCCTAATTCGAATGTCCTCCCAATGAACAAAAATCAAAGAAGAGAGAGAAATGCCAAGCTTTCTCTCTCCTCTCCTCTCCTCTCCTCCCCTGATTCAAATCAGACCCTGAAAATCCCCCAAAGAGAAGAATCACACGAAAAGAAAGGAAGGAAGAAAAAAACCACAAGCTCCCCTTCTTCCCCCTCTCTCTCTCTCTTTAAAAATTTTCAGGCTTTCTCTCTCTAGAATTGCTTTTGTATTCTTCTCTCTCTAGAATTTATCTCTGTCTGTTAGCTGTTTTTTTTTTTTATGGAATTTTGATTCCGCGGTCAAACTTGGACCGAAGAAAATCATTCGTTCCAGCCTTGCACCAGTTCTTTATCGTACCTCGGTCAAAGGTTCAATTCCGGCCGTTGATGGGGGATCAAACGGCGCGTGTTTGCGGATTTTCCGGATTAAGATGACATATTAAATTTACGGAAATGCCCGTGACGGAATATTCGCGTTGAGGTGCCTTTTTGACTGGTCATTGGACGGTTTGTTTTTGCGGTCAAGTTTTCAAAGGCTTTGGAATTTTATGCTTAGGACTTAATTAATTGTGCTGGCCACGTTTACCGTAGGAATCGGTCCATTTTCCTTTTAAATGCGAAATTGTTTTTTAAAAATATTATTTTTAAGAAAAAAGAATTGGAAAATGGAGGGCATTGCCTAAAAAGTAAAAAAGAGCACTGGAAAAAAAAATTATTAAAAATTAGTTAATTTTAGTTGTAAACCAATTTGCGAGAGGTAATGAGGTGTTTAGGCAATGATGGAGGGTCATTTGAAGGGAAGGGCGTTGTTGGTGTAATAATTGAATGAGCAGTTTAGTAAATTTAGTATTTAAAGGTGAATTATATATAGAAAAGTTCACGTTTTAGCCGCGTAACTCGCGCAACAGTTATAAAAAAAAAAAAAGCACACAGTGTGTTAGCTTTAAGGATTAAATAACCATCTATTTAAAGTTGGTGTACACTTTGAAGGAAATAAGACAAATCACAATCGCATGAATTAGCTACATAACTCGTGCAACAGTGATAAAGAACTGAACAATTGTTAAGAAATGTATGAGTTTATAATTTCTATGGTCATTTTACCAACCAAACTTCATTAGCGCTGTTACAACATTTCCAAGTTACCACTTGCCAACCAACCTAACCCCTTGGATATCACAAGTTTCTAAGTGGGTGTACTAACTGCATATTTTTATTCGCAATAAGTTTTACTAAACATAATTTTTGTCGATTATCCAGATTAATATACTAGATATTACAAGTTCGAGTTATAAGGGCGAATTATGATATGAAAATCTTGTGTGAGCTTAGGTGAGCCAACCCACAATCTTCAACCCAATGTGATCTGATTGCTAACTTCTCAACTTAAATTCAACTTGTAGTTGTAGTTTTTCTAACTCACCATTGACGCTCTGGTTTCCGAATTTAATAAAAATTGTCCAACTATCTCCAACTATGATAGGGAATATAATGTCTTTTTCTTAACCTATGAGCTGATTTGGGTTTTAAGATTGAATTAGATTGAATTACTCACTATATTATAAATATGTTAGAGCATTAGGGGAAGAAATGAGAAAATTATGTCCAACTTAAAGGTAGAAGATGAATGAAAAATGGTAAATTTTTTATTGAGAAAACTATGGCATTTTTACTTATAATGTGAAAGAATGAGAATATGAAGGAATTGAGTATGAGATTAAAAAAATAAAAAGTAAAACCTATGGTAATCTCATACCTTGACTTTTCAGGTATGAGATACTCATATGCATTTATTTTTCTTCATTAATTGGTTGTTGTTTTTTTAGTGCAAAAATATATTTTACACTAGGAGAAAGAGAGAGTTCTACTAAGCCACATTATGAGCAACCTAATTTGGTATCGAATTCACCATCTACGATATTCGAACCTAAGATCTCTCACTTACAAATGAAGAGGAATTCCATCAGATCGTAGTACTAAGTAACATGATTGATTGTTTGTATATACAAGAATGAGAATGATACTCATTCCTTTCAAAAAAAATTATTATTAGTAAACACAAGAATGCCCATTGAGTACCACAATCCATTGATAGTTGTGGAGCAAAAAATAATTAAGAAAATTATGGAGGCAACACGTGGATTTTTGGATGAAAATGACAAAATTACCCTTGAGGCACACTGAGATTCCCATGTGCACGCAACAAACAATAATGGCTCAATCAAGGTCAAAAGTGATCAAAATGCTATTATTTTAAATCATGTCATCTCTCATCATCAAATCTTCACGCACATGGTAACTTCTAATTATTCTTTTCAAATTGGGATTAATTGCAAAAATTAATTGATTAATTACCTAATTGATTGCAAGATATTATGTAGCATAATATCTTGCAATTAGAGCCAAATTACCACCATAAGTGGCCGATCCTTATTTTCCCAAATAGGGCTGGCCACACCCCTATATATAGCTCCTTATTTCTCCAAACACCTAAGTTCTTTCCTCTCTTAAAATTCTCTAAACATTTTCTCTCTCAAATTCTAACTTTGGCATTAGAGATTCATCGGCCAAAGCCCCTCATTCATCATGGGCGCGTGAGACTCTTGGCCTTGATCTTAGGTGTTAATTGTTTTGCAGGTGCATTTTCTTCCAAGAAGAAGAAGATGGAAATTTGCATCCATAAATTGGTGCTTTCATTAAAAGTCTTGATTAACACGCTCGAAGAAGACTCTCGCATTCAAGGTTTCTAATTCTTTGAATAAACATAAAAGAAAAGTACAATGACAAGAAATTTAGAAACCATGACAAATGGAACTTCCTACGTTCAAAGATTTGGACCACGACGATCCACGAGGCTCAACGCAACGGCGAGTGGAACGACACCACCCCCATGGGGAATCACCGTGGTAACCACCACGGCAGTGGCCACCGTGGTAACTCACGGCGAGATCTGAGCCCAAGGAGCAAGCCTCACCTTGCAGCTGCAAGCCCAGACCCATGCCACCTTGTAGCAATAAGCTCAGGCCCACGCCACAAAGGAACCTAGCTAGGCTCAGCGCAAGAAGGCCCAAGGTGAGCAAGCCCAGAATCAGGCAACTACTGCAGAAGTAGTGGCCCAAACCTCGTCGGCCTAAGGCCATTGCAAGCCCAGTTCACTCTAAGGTCGAGCCCAAGACCAGAGGGCCCAAGTCGTGCCATTTCAAGCTTCAAGGGCCCAAGCCTAGGATGAGCTGGCCTAAGCCATGACCTTGTGCGAGCCCCATGCGCACCTGAGTCGAGCCCAGGCTTAAGTCCCACACATGCCACACGTGGAGCAACCTACTCCCGTGGCCCATCCCACTCCCATGGTTTCCCAAACAGCCAAAATCGGCCCAATAGCGGTTCAACCATCCCGGCTTCAGATTTATGGGCCGACAATTGAACCAGGGGAATTTTCACCACATTTCTCCGCAGATTTGACATTTCCCAACTCAAACCTCGCGCCCCGAGTCTACCACACTTCTACTACTTAAGGAGATGCATTCCTTCCAAACTCTTCCAACCTAAATGGTGAACAACACTTGTCTCGACAAGTCATAAAGTTAATGAGCACCCTCGCACAGCAAACAACCTTGGTGAATTAGCTTTTGTAGCTCAGTGAGATGCAATGTGCCCCTGAAGTGGTGTCCCGAAATAAGATAAGAGCAGATGAAGTACCTATCTAGCAGCATCCTGGCAAGCAGTCATTCAACCAGTCACGAATCGAGCGTTCCAGTAGTGTACACTCTAGTACTGGGCCCCCAAGATAACGTATAC
Organism: Malus baccata; assembly: GCA_006547085.1. Classification (NCBI taxonomy): domain Eukaryota; kingdom Viridiplantae; phylum Streptophyta; class Magnoliopsida; order Rosales; family Rosaceae; genus Malus; species Malus baccata. The sequence goes on from VIEB01000138.1 coordinate 747,121, forward strand.
ACTCATCTTAGCTCGCGGAGGAGCATGCATTCTTGGTTAGGTCCACAGACAAGCATACACTCATAGTTGGGACTGCATTCCGATAATCAACATAAGCAACCTTCCAAGCGAATTGTTTATTCTTGGCTAGGCCCACAAAGAGCATCCTCGACCTTACATCGAAGTAGGTAGCACGACGAACAAAGATAAGTAGTTACTCAATCCGGCTCAAGTTCAATCGGCAACCCCTGAGGAATCCACTCGCCTGCTAAGAATGTGTCACACGCACCGTTGTCGCTGCATAGATGAACCGAGCATATAAAATAGCAGCCTAGACAAACAGATCACCCTTAACGGACAACATCGAGCAGGCAGAGCTTCCACGCAAGTTTAGCATGCCATATTTCACATCTTTCAAAAGAGATAGAGATCCGGAGAGACACATGAAGCACTACTAAAGCACGATGGTCTTTTATCGAAACAACAATGCCCTTATGTGCAAGATATTTGCCACCACTTTGCAAGGCGAGGTGCAAGATTGGTTCCACATCCTACTGCCACAATCCATCCAGAGTTTTGATGAGCTTTCCTTGGTTTTCACCAAAGAATACTCATCTTACCGCTCGATCAAGAAGAAGTCCGACCATTTGTTCAATGTGAAGAAGAATCCAAATGAGTCGCTTTGGGACTACGTAAAGAGGTTCAAAGCAAAGAAGGTAAAAGATAATCTAATGCGATGAATCGATAACAAGTGCAGCCTTCCAAAAAAGACTCCCAGCAAACCACCCGTTATTTGGAGAATTGATCATGAAAAAAGATCTTACTCTGGCAGACTCTTTCGATATGGCAAATACGCATGTACTTTGGGAAAAGGCTTAGCAAGCAGACAAGGCACTCGAGCAGCCTCGAAAAGAGTTAGTATTAGCTCAAAAGAAGAAAGACAAAAAATAGTACAACAACAAAAGCAGGTAGGGGGCCAAGTGTAGGGACCGATCCTCGACTAAAGGAGGCCCGATGCCCAAGAACTACTCAAAGTTCTCGATTCCAATCCACCAAATCCTTCGTGACATCAATGGTTCAAGCTGTCGAAACAATCGAAGGAAGATACTTCCAAGATGGATCACACCAAGTATTGCACATTTGACCGAGCTTTCGGTCACACAATCGATGACTACTATACTTGGAATAATTACCTAGAAAAACTCGTGAAGGAAGACAAGATCGATAGATACTTGGACAAGCCAGCTACGTAGCCTATAAGGAACTCAGATGCAGACGAAAAGTTACCCAACAAGACGATTCAGATTAATGCATCTTTGCCGAATCTAAGCATTTGGGGCCACTAACAATTCTAAGAAAAGGAAGATCCAGTAGGCACTGTTGGTCTCGCAGGTCCAGGCAGTTAATACCCAACCTGAACCCATGGTTGGCTTCACCGAGCAAGATGCCAAATGAATTGACTTCCTGCACGCCAACATATTGGTGGTATATGTCTAACTAGCCCACGCTATAGATGATAGGATGATGGTTGATAACGGAAGTGCAGTCAACATACTTCAGTTCTCAGTAATTCAAAAGATGAGCCTGGAAAGCACAATCATACGTTGAGCGAAGGTACTCACTAGATTCAAATGACACACCTCGACTACCATCAGCCACATCACACCTGACGTGAAAACACCGCCAGTTGTCTTAAAATAGATGTTCACGATAGTAAGCGACATGTCTTCCTACAATGGGATTCTAAGGTGACCTTGGCTGATAAAGTTGGACGTCATCACTTCCGTCAAGTATCAAAAATCTGATTCCGCATCTCGGAAAGAGGAGTCAGAGAAATCAAGTCTAACCAGGCCGTATCTCGACAATGCATTATGCAAGCACTGAAGGAGTAAAAAAAATAAGACATGTACCCATATAGAGGCTACCGAGGTCCAAAGGGACAACGAAGCTACCAAATAGCAATTATAGCAAACAGATCAAGAAGATGGTGTCCAAACCCACGTGTCAACGGACAAGACGAGATGGAAACCTAAAGAGGACGCCGAGCACATCATTCTTAATCCCTAGCAGCTGGAGAAGACTGCTAAAATTGGCTCATATTTGAGTCTGAAAGAAAAGAAGGAACTCATGGCTTTCCTTAGGGAAAATAGTGACGTCTTCGCGTGGTCACCTTCTGACATGCCTAGCATCGACCCTAAGATAGCTTGCCACAAGCTGCATGTCAACCCCGCTGCCAAACCGATGATCCAAAAAAGAAGGCATTTTACACCCGAGAAAGTGGCGATCATCGATGCAGACATTGACAAGCTATTAAAGGCTGGATTCATAGAAGAGGTAGCACACTCAACATGGCTTACCAACGTTGTACTAGTGCAGAAAAAAGAGAATGGAAAATGAAGGGTTTGCGTAGACTACACCGACCTCAACAAAGCATGCCCAAAGGATCCTTATCCACTTCCCCGAATCCAGTAGATTCAACTTCTAGGAACCAGCTGCTCAGTTTTTTGGACGCATACTCTGGCTACAACCATGTAATACCCCATATTTAAAAAAAAAGTATATATATGTGTATATGTATGTATACATGATTAGTATTTCTATGTTACAAAATTTGTGTAATATTTTTTTTATGAAAATGTATTCTTATGTACTTGTATTTCTCTAGTTTGGTTTAAAATCACTTTACATAAACACCTAACTACTAATAGAATGAAAAAAAAAAGTATATATATGTGTATATGTATGTATACATGATTAGTATTTCTATGTTACAAAATTTGTGTAATATTTTTTTTATGAAAATGTATTCTTATGTACTTGTATTTCTCTAGTTTGGTTTAAAATCACTTTACATAAACACCTAACTACTAATAGAATGGGAGGTGTTGTCAAAGCTTGGAAACATGTCTTTGTGCCTACTAGTGTACTTGTAAGTAGTTTTTAGTGAAGTTTTATGGGAGAAAATTGGAGCTTTTACCAAACTCCATTTGTATGCCTATTGATTGTAGACTTAATTACCCTTGTGTTTTGATCTAGGAATAAAACTTAAGCTAAAGCTAAACGTGGCCTTAGATGCTTGTATCCACCTTGCATGATATTGATTTACTTAACACATGTCTCTTTGCCATTTGAACACATACCATTATCAATGATTAGGTTAACATTTGGTGTGTTTCTATTGGAAAATATATTAGGGCTAATGATTAGCATAACATTTGTTTTCTTTCTATTGGACCACATATCATGGTTAATGATTGGTGATGATTCATCCCCCAAATTTGGAGAGGTGGGATTCTATATCCCTTAGAGTTTGGATGTGGCCTTTATGTATTTGTCCACATGCATTCTAATGATGATCAATTACTAATGTTTCCAATGATTGATGTTCAAGTGTTGCAAAACAATGGAAACGTGTCCTTAAAGGTTGTTATGCATTTAGCAACCTAAATATTAAGCTACTAATTGCACGTTTTAAACTCGCAAGTGCACAAGATCAAACACATAGTATAGAAAGCAAGTACGAGATCATTCCCACGAGGATTGGACTAATATGTATCTGGAGTATGATTCCTAACAATTTAAATTAATTAATTCACAAAACTAGCAAATATGCAAGTAAAGGTTTAACAAAATAGTTTGAGATGTCTTAAGTTTAAGTATAAAAACACATTATAAAGAACGTTGGCACATAAAAGTAATTGGCAATAAGGGTTTTGAAAACGATGTTTGAACGGTTAGGACTTTGACTTCCATCTCTAACCTTTTTCGCTTATGCAACCGATACACACTATGATACAAAACAAATTTTTGATGCTTTACGTTGTCAACCTAAAGGCATGGTATCTACTTTTTAAGCTATTGATTTCCCTAAACAACAAATTAGGCATGGGTGTCTATACTAACTCTTTTCATTCTCGAAGTATTTAGCATGGTATCTACTAAGTTGCACTCCGAGAAAACATAATACAATGGAAATCGACAAACACAAGAATCCTAGAACATGGTATCTATTCTGGTTATCCGTGATAATGAATTCCAAGAACCATAACTAGTTCTCTTGTTACTTGGCATAGGTACAAGACTCGATCATTCAAATTTACCCATGTAACAAACTCAATTACAAAGCTATTCTATGGTGATCAATCATAAAATAACTCAATAAGATTGGTATTAAAATTGGAATTAATCACTAAAGCATCAACAAATTGTCTTGTAACAAAAGTGTATCGAAAATACTCAAGGAAACATGATTAGGACTTCAACCAAGGCCCAACTATGAAATTTAGTTACTCATAATGTAAATGGTCAGCAAAGACAAACAAAACAAAAAATAAAAGAAGAAGAAGAAACTCTTTGATGATGAATTGTAGAACGGTGCTTTGGTCCTTCCTTTTTCTCTTTTGTTTTTCTACTTTTTATATCTCACGCCCCCTCTGCTGGTCTGATTAGGGATCCTCCTTCACTCATCTTCTAGTTGTAACTGACAAGGCTATTAGCCTTCTTTTCCTTATCAAGCTTAATGAGCTTTAAAGTCTCATTATATTAAAGACTTTTATTTACTCTCTCTTAGACTTTTTGGCTTTCTTCAATTGGTTAAAACTCCTAATAAATAGGAATTTTAATCTTCTTTTAATCTGCCCCATTGATACACATTTCTAGAAAACTTTGTATTCGCGCGTAGCCCGACCTTCATGTACTAAAACTACCATAACTCCCTCTAGAAAAATGATATTCACGAACCGTAAAATTCTACGGAAAATGGACATCTGTGGATTTCCAAACATATATGGCACATCTCCTGGTTCTTCCCGAGTCAATACAGTTTAACCCACAAACTCAGCTGATCTGCACAGGCTGTGCTGACGACATAGGATTGTAAAAGCCCTTTTTAGCTCCTTTTTCACTCTTTGCTTGTTACAACCTACAAAACACAAATATAATGTAAAATCTATGTAGAAGAGTAAAACATAGGTGTAAACAAAGAGAATTATTATATATACAATAGAGAATTTAAGAGCATAACAAAGGCTTAATTAAGGATTCCATTTCTTTCTCCATAAAGGCAGAGGGAGGAAAGAACACGGGAGGAAGAGGACACACCAGTAAGAACCTAGCAACAACAAGAAAAATCTCTCATTTTCAAACCACTCTCCCCACCATCCCTTTCTTTTACCTTATGTAAAGGCTCTAGGCCATCTTCATTGTATTTTGTAAATCTCTCATACATAGTGAAAACACAAATGCATATGCAACTCTAGTGGACGTAGCCAATTTGGTGAATCACTTAAATCTTTGTGTTCATTATTACAATATTTGCAAGCTTTCATCTTAATCTCGAAGACAATTCTTCACTTCAAATTCCAAACCAAAATTCTGACAAACCAGTATTAATAGAACAATACTGAGTTTCAAAATGATACATAAACAATCCAGGCATCCAACATCCGCCTTCTCCATCTTTTCACCTTTGTCTGACCACCACCACGATGCAACAACTGCTACACTTGGCCAGTCACACTCACCAATGGTAGCCATGATGAGCGAGATGGTGGATGATGTTGTTGTGGCTAAGCTCTCATGAGAACTACTCCATGTGCATCATCTGTTCCATCCAAAGTGTTTATTACCACACCTTTAACTGTGGAGTTGGCAGAGAGAGATAATAATGTTTTGTGGAGAAAGAGATGATGAGGAGGAGGGGGGTCGATTTGTAGAAAAGAAAGGAGATAGAAATTTAAAAGAAAAGGATTAAGCAGTGGTTCTTGAAGGAATATAAAGGAGAAGCAAAAAGATGATAAAAAGACATTAAAGGGTAGAGTGTTGTGTGGGAGGAAGAGGAGAGTCGGGTGGAAGAAAATGATCAAGTTTGTGGGTGAGAAAATAAAGGAAATGAGATCAGAAGGAGTATAAGTGGTGGGTTGAAATAAAAATAAAAGATGAGAGGTTTGGAAGGGGAAAAGCTAGAAGTAGAGTTTCATGCCTTGTTGCTTTTGAGATATTTCACTTTCAAGTTTCTTTACTAACATGGACATCTAATTCTTGTCTAAATAATAACAGGTAACGGTCAGGCGAGAGTGAACAAGACGATTGTAATTCTATAGAATGGTAAATGATCAATATTTTAAATGATAGTATCAAACATTATTACATTGGTTACTAGTTAGTTTAATCTATGCTCATATTTATATATGGTGAGTAAGTAATTATTAATCTTTATGTGCAGTACATATACATATGCATTGCAAAGCAAGAAAAAGAGTTGTGTTGTGTCAAGTGCTCACTTGTGTAAAGTGTTTAAGTTGTGAGAATATTCAAGGGCTGAAATTTGCCTTGAATATAAAATAATGAACCTTGTATACGTCAGGCGTCGGGGGAAGGGCTTGAGTATACAACCGGTTGGTTATAAAATAATGAAATTTTGTATATGTCAGGTGTTGGAGGAAGGGTTTGAATATACAATTGGACGTCAGGGGAAGTGCATGTATAATAAAGTGGAAACTGAGAATTTAATTACAAAAAATGGGTTTAAAGAATGAGCAGGAATTAACTCATATTCTAAGGTATTCGGAGCCAAGTGGTATAAGCATGGTATAGGACGTGCAGGCTTGGGTGCCTTAGGTATGTGTTGACAAGATTAGAAGGGAGTGAGTACGTTCATGAATCTCACTTGCATAGATTTTATGCATTTGAAAGAATTATTACAATTTAATTATTATTTTGTTGGTACTTTGTGTTGTGAATTAATTTGTTCACTATAGTTATTCCGCTATATATTCAATAAATTTTATATAATAAACTCAAGCATTTAGTTTGTAAAAGTTGTTAACTAGTGTTATAGAATATATTGTGTTTCAGTTATTAATCAATTTTATTTTAATTTTTCCACCATATCTTGGTTGTAGAATTTATTTATATAACTACGATATAGCTCACACTCCAGCTCGTGAATAGTCTTTATTCGCGGGTCAGGACGTGACAAAATGGTATTAGAGCTTAGGGATTAGATACTCTAGGATTGAACTTGTGAGATTACTATGTTTGTCAAATTAGCTTAAATTTTATGATTTATGATTTTGGACTAATTACATTTTGATTTTTATATAGAGAAAGTGACGTTGGAGTCATTACATTAATGACTAAACAAGTAGTTTTTGTTATCTAGATTGTGGGTCTTGGCTTGTATTAGTATGCTACTAAGACAATGAACTGATGATAATTTCAGGTTACTAATACGATGAGTTAGAGCACAGAAAGTAATGGAATAAATATGTGTGTGTATGTGTGCATATTTTACACTTCTAAAGCTCTTCTCGATGAGGAAACTAGATACCCGAAGATCGAGAAATTAATTTTGGCACTAGTTGTTGCAGCTCGGAAGTTCAAACCATACTTTCAAGCTCACATAGTCATCGTCGTGACTCAATATCCTGTACGTATCAATCCTACATGGTCCAGACATTTCTCAATGAGTAATGAAATGGACATTAGAACTTGGCCAATACGGTTTAGTTTTTCGACCCCGCACGGTAATAAAGGCCCAAGCCTTGGTAGACTTCATAGCATAATTCATATCTAGCCTAGACGATGCGATAAAGCTGCCCAACGACACCCTGGAGGCAGCAAAGCACACCCTTGCCGCACCTGCTCCACCCAATGTAGACTTCTAGCATTTGCATGTCGATGGTGCATCTAACTACAAAGGCTTGGGATCAGGTGTGGTTCTTGTCACCCCAGACGGTTCGATGCTCCAGCAGGCGATCACTCTAGGCTTCAAAACATCGAATAATGAAGCGGAGTACGAGGTCCTACTATCAAGCCTCTAAATGGTAAAAGACTTGGCGGTGAAAAAGCTTGCAATTCATTTTGCTTCTCAGCTAATCACCAGCCAGACTACTGGGGAGTACACGGCAAAACATCCAAGAATGGTGTAATACCTAGAGAAGGTACGAAAGCAACTTGAGGTATTTCAGACTTACCCTCACCCAAGTTCTGTGAGCAGACAACGCTCACGAGGACGCGCTAGCCGTCTTAGGTTCCGTCCTCGACCACTAACTCAAACGCTCTATTCCAGTGGAGTATATAGACAAGCTAAGCATAGAGGCAAAGCCAACAACTAAGGTGTCACAGGTTAGTACAACTCCAAATTGGTAAAGTTCCATTATAGATTACTTGGTTAATGGCACACTCCTCACGGAAAGGTTAGAGTCTAGAAAGCTCTAAATAAAGGTAGCATGCTACTACATGTGGAACGAAATTATCGTTCGAAGATCCTACATTGGACCACATCTTCACTGCCTAGCGCCTCCCGATGACTTAAAGGTTATAAGCTCAATCTACGAAGGCGTTTGTGGAAATCATTTCAGAGGTCGATCCTTAACACAGAAGCTTTTAACATAGGCTATTATTGGCCAACTATGCATCAAGATGCTAAGGAGTTAGTAAAAAAATACGACAACTACCAATGCTACAAGCCGGTACCAGCACTGCCTACTAATTTAACTACAGCCGCAGATGAGTCATTGGCCGTTCATGTAGTGGGTAATCAACTTAGTAAGGCCAATGCCGCCTGCTACTGGGGGTAGAGGCATGATAATCGTGGTAACTGATTACTTCACCAAATAGGTGGAAGCAGAGCCCATGACAACCACAACTCAAACAGACACACAGTGCTTCATATAAAGGAACATCATTTGCCGATTTGGCATCCCTCAATCCATCATCACGGACAACGGCCTGCAATTCGTAGGCAAAGATTTGATGAAGTTCTTCCAGAAATATGGTATCAAGAAGCACATGTCCACGCCAAGGTCTCCCCAAGGTAATAGGCAGGCCGAAGCATCTAACAAGATGATCCTCAACTGCCTCAAGAAATCTCTTTCCGAAAGAAGGGAAAATGGCTAGATGAACTTCATGGATGTCTGTGGGCATATCGCACAACCAAACAATGAGCAACAGGTGAGACTCCTTTCTCTTTGACATTTAGTTCAGAAGTAATCATTCATCCCAATGTTATCATGCCAAGTATCAACACTCTACTGTGAAGCATCGAGCAAAATGGAAAGGAGATGGCCACAAATCTAGATTTGGCAGATAAGGAACGTGAGAATGTCATCACCTGCATCGTAGCCTACCAGCAACAACTTCTCTCTAACTATAATAAAAGGGCCAAGATCCAGCAATTCCAGCCTAGAGTTCTAGTCCTAAGAAAAGCCTTTATCATTGCCCACAAAGAAGGCTTCAAGAAGATGGATCCTATATGGGAATGTCTGTACAAGATCAGCAGAGTTGGCGACAAGGGTAGATACATCCTCACCACCATGAACGACAACAAGATTGAAAAGCAGTGGAACGCCTACAATCTGATGAAGTATCATGTGTGACCTCCCTCTACATCAAAGCCCGAAGACTCAAGCAGCTTAACGGCCACCACCTTGCAAGCTAAGAACTATCCAGTTGTTATGCAGTTTCTACTTTACAGCTAAGTTTTCGTTTGTTTGGCTCGACTGCATACTTACAACAACTGATCACACCTGCACTTGAAAAGATGATCGTGCCATTCTTAGGGACTTATCGTAGGAAATGCGCCCCCTAGGGACCAACCATACTCTCCAGTGCGAGAAGGTAAACCAATTCTCCGACACTCACATCTGTCTGCTCTCTAATACGGGAGCATTGATAGGAGCATATTTATGTGACTTAGTTAGCTTGTTTTCGTGCATTTTCATAGCTAATTTCTATTTATTAGAGTGTTTTAAGCTATTTTTGTGTGTTTTTAGTTTCAAATGACAAAGTTGGCAAGAAAGTGCAATTTGGAGCATTTTGAAGCAGTCTTGGGCCAAGAATGGATAACACATGCATGGAGCAAGGTGGATTGACGTTTTTGAAGATAAGAGGCTAGGAATATGTTGAAGAGATAAAGAAAATAAAGTCAAGACTTCGAAGATAAGGAATCAGCTAAAAAGAAGGAACATTATCCAAACCAACCTTGTCTTATCCAACATTATCCAAAACCTTATCTTATCTTATCCTAACCTTATCCTAATCTACCTAATTTCTAGCTGCAATTAGGGCATCTAAATGACATTAGGATACTTACAAATTAGGTTTCTAGAAGCTAAGCCTTATCCCTAAAAGTGTACCGCACCCAACCCTTTTAAAAGCTATGTTTCTTGCTGCAAGGACTACTCATTTTCCTCCCTGGAATCTAATGAGAAGTGTCCTTGTTCCTTGTTGATTTGGAGTCCTTATTCCTCTCATTCTCAGCCTTTGCCGTGTCTTCCTTTCTCCTTATAAATACATTGTGCCATAGCAATTCAAAATCACCCATTTCTCATCACAAAATCGCACCACACATCCATCATACACAGAAATCTCTCTTGTGCCGTAGCCTTGCAAGGAGAAAGGAAAGGAGACCCTTTGTCGTGCCCTGCCATTCAAGCTTAGATTGCTGGAACATTCCTAGGTGTTTTCTATCTTTTGTTTTCAATGTTTAATTTAAGTTATCTTTGTTTAAGTTCGAACATGATGAACTAAACTCGTCTTGGCTAGAGACGAATTCAAAGCCATGAACATATATTGCATATGAATTGATTACGTTAAGTTATTATTTCATGAATCATGAATGCAATTTGCTTAACTGTTTAATTCAAAACTTATTCTTGTATGTTGATTAAAGGTGCACACTTGGTTTGCATGCATGAATTTGATGCTAAAATATAAGGGAGTTTCACCTAATAGTTATGAACTTATATTTATAAGTAGTGGAGGTCACTGATCATGATCGTGTTAAATAAAATTCCTCGCAGGAGTATCATGTTGTTCATAGTTACGAATGCCTTGTCAATGCTTATGATTTTCATAGAACTTAATGATCTTTGATATGTATCTTTATCATGATGTTTGTGTAGGGAACTTGATAAGAATAATTTGGTTGCGACGCTGAGTCCAATTCAATGAACTTAGGAAAATCTGATGGTTAATTAATGTTGTTCATGGTTAATCTGGGGCGTTGTCATTTATGGTTTATAGGAAGAATAACTGGAAATCGATTCGTATTCATATGAGTCATGTGTGGAGAATGACCCTCTAGCTAGCCATTCACCCATTCAAACACCCAGTTTCGTCCACAGTTGTTTAGAGTCTTTAAATCTGTTTCCTTTTACTTTAAATTCGTCAAAAACTACTCCCTCCTTTATATTTTGTGTCTTTTAGTTAGAATCTATCCAAACTGGTTTCTTTTCATTGTTTTGAGTCTTTTTAGTTCAAATTTCGTCCAAAGTCATCCTTAGTGTTAGTTTTAAGTCAATTTGTTTGTTTTGTGTAGTTTTGAGTAGTTTGAGTCATAAGAGTCTAGTTTAGTGTTTTTAAGTTTAGTTAAGTGTAATTGAGTCTAATTTGAGTCGATTAGCAGTCTCTCCTAATCCCCGGCCTAGAACGATCCCTATTTATCCATACTACAATTGTCAAAAAGAGGGTTTAAGTTTGAGTGCTAGTTTATATCACATCAAGGATAAACTTTACACTCCGAATATCCACACATGGATGAGTCGGGCTACTCTGGTATAACTAGGTGCACGATGGCTTGAGCCAGGATTCCTAGAAATAGCCACAATGGTATTTTTCAAGGCTAAGCTAACTGAAGGATTTTAGATCTCTTGGCCTAATTCGTGGGGAACCGGGCCTTAGAGACGGAAGAGGCATATTACATAGTACGCCCTATGAACGGCTGCCCTGGAACCCTAAAACTGCTACGGAGTGTACTAAGGTAGCCAACGGTCTCCAGAAAACTGCCTACGACTTGCCATTCGAGCAGTGAGCCGCGTTAAACTTATACAACCGCACATTTTTGTGAAAGGTTAAACAAGTTAGCGCGTATATACAAAACTTTATTCGATGCCGACATGCTACACAACCACTAAGCTTCACCTCTACCAAAACATGAAATGCTTACTTAAGATCTACACTGATTCCTAAAGTGTTGTGATACTTGCTACGCAACCCACATAATTGGTTACATAAAATCAAGGAGTTCTCTATAACCTTTACTTACGAAATTCCATACAGCTCAAAGAATTGAAAAAAACCAAGGTTAACAGCCAAGTGGTCACGCGGACTTGTCTGCTTCTGTAAGTAAGGTGTCCGGCTGTCGACCCTATGGCTAACAACTTAGCAAAGTTTTATACCAACACACACAGCTACATAGGCTACGTGGGCCTGTCTACTTATAGAAAAGTAGCACGTCTACCGCTAGTCTAGAAGTCAAAGGTTGGGCATGAACAAAAGAAGCAAAGATGAAGAAAAGCGAAGGAAACAAGTTTATTAAGTTTTCCAGCAAAATTGATAAGCAAGACCGTAAACCCTAAACCTTAGATATAACTATTGAAATTGCACTCTTCTCAAAGAAATATCCCCCAAAGATGAATTCCATTTAGAGGCAATCATCGCTTATGCTAGGCCCAGAGCGGAGGATATAATATATATTTCTTTCCTTTAGTACTGCCATTTAACTTCTTTAAGTGTCCGATAAGGCATTCTTTTCATAGCAAGACAAATATGTTACTATGACTTTCCCCCATTGAACCAGTTTTCGTATGAAAAGTCAAGAAATTCTTTAGCAAAGGCCGAATGAGTTCAAGTAAAGCAAAAAGTATCAAGGAAAACAAAGAAAATCCTAAGGACTACATAGAAGACTACTTTTCAACAGCTTGGACATCCCATAACTACTCAGTCCCCACACCTTCAGCAGCTGCAATACTCTCAGCAGCGACACCTTCCAGTGTTTCACCCTCAGTTACTTCAGCCTAGGCACCAACTTCTCCAAATACTTCACCAATGGAAGCCTCATAAGTAAAAGCAAGCAAGTCTTCTGGAGAAATAGAGAAGGTTTCAAAGTCTTTCCCAGCAAACCCAAAGTCGGACGGCTTCCCAAAGAGATGGTCTATATAACCCAGCTTGTAGAAATCGGCTTGACTCTAAACAAGCAAAGTTTTGAGCCCAGCCTTCTCACCCTTCAACTGCTCATCCACTTCCTTCTTCATACTTCCGTTAATCTTTAGTGCACCTTGGATTTCCAACACTTGGAGTTCAAGCCTATTAACAATCTTTTTAAAGTGGATCACTTAATTATAAGCAGCAATCAGTTCTTCATCCTTTGCATAAACAGGGGAACGAAGCTCAGAGACGGCACGCTCAAGATTTTGAATTTAAGGTATGTAACATCCAATCTCATTCTCTGCATTTTCATACTTAACTTAGATCGCGTCAAGCTACAGAGAAGTGGGGGCAGAGATGTTAGACCCTTTCAAAGTGACAAGCTCAAACTCCAACTTCTTGATCTTCTCGGTCGAAGAGTAAGCTTTGGCTGCCATAGTCTTTTCTACCCCCTTGGCAGCCTTGGTATCCTCTTAGTCAAGGAGCATAGACTTGGCTACCAGAATCGCCGTCATATGCATCATAACAAGCAGACAGTCCTCCTATATTCAGTTGTATGCTTCACAAAAGAACTTAGGCAGACAACACCTTTAACGCCATCAACAAACTTGGCACACGCTTCCATGTCTTCAAGCAGATCCGGTTTCAAGAGCACATAAATCTCAGCAGCCTCCATGGAAATGGGCTTGGTGGATTTCTCACAACTACCCACACGAGCAGTCTCCCTTTTCTCATCAAGCGAATCAGTCCCAACAACGAGGGGAGTGGGTTTTGGCACCACTTTAGCAACATAGTCCATCTTATTGTTTTTCATAGTAGTAAGTCTCTCTAAAGGTGAACCAGACTTAGCCCTCAACAGACGTTTTAGCATAGATTTTGGCACTAGGGGCACGGCGGAACTTCTGCGCTGAACATTCCTATCAGCAATCAAACTAACCGCATTTGGAACGACATGCCTCACTTGCACAGATTTAGCAGCCTTATTTTTCTCACTCTTGGAGCAAGCCAAGTCAATCACAAGCCTGGGGGCAGTCGGCAAACCCTCGCGAGCAGCAGAAGAAATCTTTGGCCTTTCTCAATCGGCATCTATTAAGCAGGCGAGGAAGGTCTCTTTTTCCCACATTCACTTACAACAGGCTCCATAACGGCGATCGGACGAGCTAGTGCCTCATTCTTGATCCGCTTTATCTTTTCTCTAGGGGCAGACCACATTTCCCCCAGCAAAGAGGAATAAACAGCCAATGCCACTCACGGTACTCATAAAGGATGCCTAGTGCAACATGCACCTTCTTTATATCTAGAGAAGTCTTAGGAGTTCAGCCGAATTCAAAATCTACAGGAGCATAGGAGAACAAACAGTATATCAGAAAACAGCTTAGCGAAAGTACAAAGCAGCCTAAAGACTAAGTAGTCTACTTACCAAAGATGAAAACCATCAGAATGTGCAGCTCGGGGGAAGGATTATAATCTCATTCTCCACTTATCTCCAAAGTTTTCTTGGCCCAGTCATGATCACCCTTGCTCGAGTGGTCAAAGAGCTTATGGCGAGATCGCAGCTGCCTGACTCCTTCAATGCGGCTTATATAAAAGAAGTACCATAATTCATTGGCGGTCAAATTCAAGTCAAAGAATTGGCTTAAATTATGAAATCCCACCATCACATGGACCCTATTAGGAGAACATTGAGTGGGGGCACACTTCATGAAGCAAAGCACTTCTTGGAAAAAACGCGGCATAGGAAAAGAAAATTCCAACACGAAGTAGTAGGGATGAAACTTGATGACTCTCTAAGCCCCATTGCATGGTTCACGGCTGCTACTTTCCTTGACGATCTTCACACGCACCCCCGACGGAATGGCGTGACTATAAGCCTCAAGAAAGTCTCTAAACGAGTTATCAGAGCTAATTTTGAAGTAAGCAACCTTGAAGTAACCCACCTTACTCAAAGACCCGCCTTGGCGATACAACGGTGGTACACCATCATCACTCTTGTGGCTTAAAGAAGACATGCTCGAAGAAATTCCACAAAGGCGCAAGGAAGATTCGTTAAACGGCTGCACACATAAAAATTAAAAAAATTAAAAAAAAAGAATGCACTGGGGCCCCACAGCCTAAGGACCAAGTCACGTCCAAGACCGCATGAGCCGAAGAGCCAAGAGCAAAGAAGAGGGCAGGCGCCCCGCGCCTCCCATGGTCTCACTTGCGGATGGGCCAAGCCCAACGACCCAAAGACCATTCTCTCTCCGTCTCTCTCTCTCTTTCTTCTCTAGCACACAAGTCTGAGCCCATTAAAAAAATGAAGAAGAAAATGAGGCCCACACCTCTTCGACCCAACCATCACGACGGCATAGGCCCAAGCCCAACAGCCTAATCCAAATAGAGGGAGGTTAGCGCCCCCGTGCCTCTCTCCTTTCCCACATGGGCCCCAATCAAGCAGCCCAAATTCAGTACCCCGGTGCCTCACGCACCTGGCCCACGTCGCCGTATCGAGTCGCCCACAACAACCATGCCGTGACCCTCTACAGCCACTTTTTGACACATTCTCAACCACTGTCAAGCCAAATTTGAAGCCCCGAGGCTCCTAAAAATTACAAAGACGAGGAACAATTAATTTTTTCTTACCTTGGTGCAGTGTAAAGACGAAGAAAGCAACAAAAGACGATCCTTTGCATGGGCAATTGTAGAAGATTACTAGGGGAGGGGAACAAATATCTTTTAGTTTTTTCTCTTTTGTAGGGTAGAATAAATTACACTCTGAAGTTGATTTAATAATCTACTTAAGGTAGACTTATTATTTCCCTTTCCTAAAAAGATCTAATTTCCAATTAAAGAGGGAATCTACATCAAAATAGGAAACAACCCTATGTTTCCTAAAACAAGAGAAGATCTCTACATCTGCTGCCCTTTCCTGCGAGCAGCCCAATAGGTGTAGGGGCATTTGTGGAGCAAAAAATCATCAAGAAAATTATGGAGGCGACACGTGGATTTTTGGGTGAAAATAACAAAATTACCCTTAAGGCACACCAAGATTCCCACGCTCATGCAACGAACAATAACGGCTCAATCAAGGTCAAAAGTGATCAAAATGGTATTCTTTTAAACCCTCTCATCACTCGTCATCAAATTTTCACCCACAAGGTAACTCCCAATTATTCTTTTCAAATTGGGATTAATTGCCAAAATTAATTGATTAATTACCTAATTGATTGCAAGATATTATGTAGTTTAATATTGTTTATACCATACTTAGGGCCTCCGTATTTAGATCTCGTACAAATACTCGGGGGGACTTAAATGTAATTATGTAATAAAGGAAGGGGCAAATATGTAATAAGTGAGGAGCCCTTATTCTATAAAAGGACTCATCACCCTCACAATGAGAGAAGGCCATTTCTTAAGCCTTCTCACCCCTCTCACATCCCCTCTCATATTCAGAGGTTCTCTCCCTCACCTCTTAGATAAATACAATAATCAGTGTGGACGTAGCCCAAACATTGGAGTGAACCACGATACATCTTGTGTTATTTACATTTCTTGCAGATTCACGGTCGAATTTACATTGTTCCAAGACCTCCGGTTTTGTGCATCAACATTTGGCGCTATCTGTGGGAATCGACACAAAAAACTATGTCGGTTCTCTATCATTTTTTCACCTCCACCGTGAATTTCCAAAATCTACAAAATCACAAAAAAAAACTTAGAAACCCAATAACCTGTCTATCTCTCTCCTTTCAGTCGTGGTCAGTATTATTACATTTTCCAATGAATCCATACTTGGGGGTCAAAGAAATCAAAATCCTAAAACCCAAACTCAAAATATCTCTCAGTCAGATTCTAGTGAGGAAGCTCTCATGGCAACAGAGAACTCCAACAAAAGCTTCAGTACCGCCGCCACAAGTTCCCTCTCTCCCCCAGTACCCAGAGATGATTATGGCGACAATTGAGGTCCTGAACGACAGCAACGGGTCAAGCAAGTCCGCAATCGCGAAGCACATCGAGTCAACATACGGAGATCTGCCGGAATCTCACATGGCCCTCCTCGCGCACCACCTCAACAAGATGAAGGACATCGATGAGCTCGTCCTGGTTAAGAACAACTACATGAAACCCGACCCCAACGCGGCAGTCCGCCCAAGGCCAAAACGACACCGTCTTCAGCTCCGATTTCAGCTCCCACTCCAACTCTTCTCTTGGTCCTCACTCTCGGGAGTCCACCTCCTCTTATTTCTTCGGCTCCCACAACAAGATCAGCCGCAGTAGCGGTTCCCGCAACAAGGGTTGGAGGCCATGGAAGGATCAGTTTGGTTATATTGAAGAAGAAGGGCTTTTCGATGAGGATGGAAACCCTCATGGTCTCACTCGTAGGTATTACTTGTTTTTATTGGGGGATTCCTTGCTTTTCTCTTTTTGTTTTCTTTGATACTGTGGGGTGCAAGTCGATCTCAAAAGCCCATCATCACTATGAAGCGGCGGAGAAGAGAAGCTTCCGGTGGCAGGAATTCGAATAGAGATCTAGCGCACCAAGTGCTTGTGAAAATGACAAAGTAAGAGTTCAGAAGGGATCCTAAGGAGTCTGTACTGGCATGTGTGTGAGACGGTCAGCATCAAACAGTTGACTGCATATCGACAAAATGCATATCGATAGCGAAATATCCCGCTACAAAATTCATTTAGATCCATCAACATCATTTTCTGTCTTTACGCAACAATGTCAGTGTCTGAAGAAGTAGCAATCTCTGTTTGGCTGTTGAAAACTGAGGAAAAAAAACTGCTCACGGCGAGGCTGAGGTTGGAGCAAGATGGACAGTTCTGTGTGATTCTATCACTTGATTCAGTTAATCTCTCAATAGACATTGCCATTCTCTCTTTTTTATCAGAAGAAACCGCATGCGTATCAACCATTCCTGCCTCCAACAGTTAATTGCGAGCAGCATGAGTGGCAACAGGTGATGCAACTCTTTTTATTTGCCTTTTCAACTTATTGAGATCAGATTTATATTCCCTTAGCTTGGCAAGAAGCACCGCCTTCACGCTTGGCTGCACGTTTTTGGCTTCGAGAAAGTTCGAATCGATTCAACCTTCTCTTGATCTGCCATCGCCATTTTCAAGAAAGAGACAGAGAAAGGTGTAGTGAACAGAGAGAAAGAAAAAGCAAAAAGAAAAAAAAGAAGTGTCAGCATAATGTGCAACTTTGTGACACTTTCACATTGCCAGGCCTTGTCTGCTATCTGCCAAAAGGCAAAAGAGAAAAGAAAAGGGAAAAGAGAAAGCAAAAGCAAGGAATAAACACCCCACCAGAATGTTGTGATTTACGTTTTTGACAGATGTATGATGTAATTTATTTTTTATCTCTTGGAGACATCTGTATAAACCCCATTAGAGGGTAATAATACAAACAAAAAAATGACAAAGCCCAAAATAAATGGGCTGGAATGTTGTGTGGAGGGCGAAGGCTCATATGCCCAAAAGAGCCAAGCCCTCTATTATCACCAACCAGGTCACCAAAAGTACGCCAGTACTCCAAAATTATTCGGCAACCTGCCGCTATTACCACCAACCAGGTGATCAAAAGTACGCTCAGTACTTCCAAAATTATTCGGCAACCCACCGCTATTATCACCAACCAGGTGAACAAAAGTACGCCTAGTACTCCAAATTTATTCAGCAGCCTACTGCTATTACCACCAACCAGGTGATCAAAAGTACGCTCAGTACTTCCAAAATTATTCGGCAACCCACCGCTATTATCACCAACCAGGTGAACAAAAGTACGCCTAGTACTCCAAATTTATTCAGCAGCCTGCTGCTATTACCACCAATCAGGTGATTAAAAGTACGCCCAATACTTCCAAAATTATTCGGTAACTCGCTGCTATTATCACTAACTAGGTGATCAAAAGTACGCCTAGTACTCCAAATTTATTCAGCAGCCTGCTGCTATTACCACCAATCAGGTGATTAAAAGTACGCCCAATACTTCCAAAATTATTCGGTAACTCGCTGCTATTATCACTAACTAGGTGATCAAAAGTACGCCTAGTACTCCAAATTTATTCAGCAGCCTGCTGCTATTACCACCAATCAGGTGATTAAAAGTACGCCCAATACTTCCAAAATTATTCGGTAACTCGCTGCTATTATCACTAACTAGGTGATCAAAAGTACGCCTAGTACTCCAAATTTATTCAGCAGCCTGCTGCTATTACCACCAATCAGGTGATTAAAAGTACGCCC
Source organism: Malus baccata (assembly GCA_006547085.1). NCBI lineage: Eukaryota > Viridiplantae > Streptophyta > Magnoliopsida > Rosales > Rosaceae > Malus > Malus baccata. The sequence continues at coordinate 766,264 of VIEB01000138.1, forward strand.
AATACTTCCAAAATTATTCGGTAACTCGCTGCTATTATCACTAACTAGGTGATCAAAAGTACGCCTAGTACTCCAAATTTATTCAGCAGCCTGCTGCTATTACCACCAATCAGGTGATTAAAAGTACGCCCAATACTTCCAAAATTATTCGGTAACTCGCTGCTATTATCACTAACTAGGTGATCAAAAGTACGCCTAGTACTCCAAATTTATTCAGCAGCCTACTGCTATTACCACCAACCAGGTGATCAAAAGTACGCCCAGTACTTCAAAATTATACATAAGCACTATTCATGTCAATTATACACAAACCATTCATGAGCATCACTCATGTCAATCAACATAAACATTCATGAGCATCACTCATGTCAATTAGCTTCAAAAGCTTCATTTATAAAAGCTCTAGCTTCAAAAGCTTCATTTACAAAAGCTCTAGCTTCAAAAGCTTCATTTACAGAGCTTCAGCTTCAAAAGCTTCATTTACAAAAGCTCTAACTTCAAAAACTTCATTTACAAAGCTCTAGCTTCAAAAGCTTCATTTACAAAAACTTTAGCTTCAAAAGCTTCATTTACAGAATTTCAGCTTCAAAAGCTTCACTTGCAAAACTTCACCTACAAAGCTTCAATGCAAGGTATACAAATACCGCATCCGAACAACCACCACTTCGGCCCATACACGGATTCAATTTGAAGTCTCTAGCCAACAGATTCTATTGACCGAAGACTTGGGGGACTACACTATACACCATATATTAAGCATCAACTGGGCCTCATGAAAAATACTTGGGAGACTTAGCCCGTTATTTATGTATTGAGGAGCGAGCCCTTATTCTATAAAAATGACTTTCTCACTTTCATTAGAGAGAATCCATTATTTATGTACTGAGGAGCGAGCCCTTATAAAATAAAAGGGACTCCCTCACCTTCATTAGAGGGTATCGCCGCCAGCTGAGCAACTGCCTCGCTGCCAGTTGAGCAACCAGCTCGCCGCGAGCATCACTCATAACCCATCAGTTATGTATTGAGGAGCGAGCCTTTATTCTATAAAAATGACTCCCTCACTAGCGAGCTCTTATTCTATAAAAATGACTCCCTCACTAGCGAGCATCAACTCTAGCCCATCATTTATATATTGAGGAGCGATCCGTTATTCTATAAAAGGGACTCCCTCACCTTCAAATGCCACAAGCCGAGCCAACCAAGGCAACATAAGCCACGAACCGAGCAGCCTTACAGCATGTGCTACTTCTAGTTGAGCATCATTTCAGATTAAGCACCGCCTCATATCGAGCATCAGTTCAAGACAACATCTAGTTACTTCGGGCCACATATGGACTGAATTTCAAGTCTCCAGCCAAAAGACTCTCTTGACTAAAGACTTGGGGACTACTGTTTATACCATAGTTATGGCCTCCGTATTTAGATCTCGTACAAATACTCAGGGACTTAAATGTAATTATGTAATAAAGGAATGGGCAAATATGTAAAATGTGAGGAGGCCATTTCTTAAGCCTTCTCACCCCTCTCACATCCCCTCTCATATTCAGAGGTTCTCTCCCTCACCTCTCAAATAAATACAATAATCAGTGTGGACGTAGCCCAAACATTGGGATGAACCATGATACATCTTGTGTTATTTACATTTCTTGCAGATTCACGGTCGGATTTATGTTGTTCCAAGACCTCCGGTTTTGTGCATCAACAAATATCTTGCAATTAGAGCCAAATTACCACCAGAAGTGGCCGGTCCCTATTTCCCCAAATAGGACCGACCACACCCCTATATATAGCCCCCATTTCTTCAACAACCTAAGTTCATTCTTCTCCTAAAATTCTCTAAACTCTCTCTCTCAAATTCTAACTTAGGCATTAGAGATTTTTCGGTCAAAGCCTCATATTCATCTTGGGTGCATGAGGCTCTTGGCCTTGATCTTAAGTGTTAATTGTTTTACAGATGCATTTTCGTCCAAGAAGAAGAAAGCGGAAATTTACATCCACAATAGTCATATTCACTTGTAAGTAAGACGTCTTAGGTACTAATCTCGTGAATTTATTCTTTCACCCCTTAGTGTAAACATATCGTAATATAAGAAATGAAAATGATAGACATTATTTACAAGTTCATTCCTTATAAGTAAACATATTTCTAATTCATTCTAATCCTGTCAATATGATAGGAATAAATTCCGTTATATTAATTCCACGATAATCCTCTAAAAATAAAAATGTTCAATCCCGCACCAAACGGCCCTATGTGCTATGTCCAGTTCAGCCATGCACCATTGGGCTCTACATTTTTGCCGTTATGGCCTTCTTTTAGGTGCTGTTGCACTTTTGGGTTCTACCTAGCTAATGGGCACAAGAAAAATGGGTCGGCATACTCTTGGACCATTGGAAAGATCAGAGCCCATTGGAACATCATGTGCCAAGTCCCAAGAGGAAGGTTGCATTGCATTTCTTCCCAAAATATGGGTGATTGAAATATCATGACATGGAATTTCATAATTCGTATTAACACAATATTCAACAACGCATTCCGAAATAGCAACAAGTAATTTGAAATTACACTATAAACAATGTTTTCCACGAAATTTTTGGGTTTGCTACTTACTGGTATTACTAATTTATATTAGTAGTATACATGATTTTTTTTCTTATGGACTCAAAGTGAACGATTAAAAAATTGGTATACATGTTATCGTATAAGTGTGAAATTATTATCATGTGATGATGAAATTGTCAAACTGAAAAATTCACCAGCACTCATTGATACGTTAACTCACGTGAGTGTGAAATCCGAGCTCTAAAAGCAAGTCAACATAAGAAGTCATTTTGCACAAAGTTTCTATGTTTATTCAGAAATTAAATCAAATTTTTGGCACATAAACTCAAAAGTAACATGAAAACGTCCCCTTTGAGCTCCTTTTGTTTCCAAGCAATTTAATTCAATCTATAAAGTTTCCATATTGATAATGTGATTAATGGAATTTGGAGGAGAGCTTCAAACCTTGAAAATATATTCCTCCCACTCCTACTCACTAAATTAATGTCTGCTGCAATCTACACTTGATCGCATGCACAATTGGCATAAATATATTATAAGAAAAAAAGGGATTTTTATTTATATGTATATATTTTTTGAATAACTGATATTTTCTACATAAGGGGGTTAGGGAGTGGCTAAGCCTCACAATGGGCTAGTAATAATATGGTTCAAATTTGCCTTTGACAAGAATCGAACATCTCTCTCGCTTACAAATAAAAAAGAATACGACTATATTGTAGTACTAAGTGGCATTTATTTATTTATTTCCAACAAAAACACGAGGGCCTTGCTCTCCTGGCATTGGTCCTACTAATTTAAATGCACCAAACTTCTGTGTGCTTAAATTGCAAATCTCCATCCTCTAAGCTCTCATCATGTTCGTGTCTCCCATACCCACCTCTCACGTTCTCATTCAAAGCTTAAAAGGACCAAAGAAAAAAAACAAAGGTTTCCTTGTATTATCATCCATGTACCCAAAACTGCATTTAATGTTTAAATGAAAATTCAACACACATTGACTATATACATGGCCTGAAAACATAATATAAATCATGATTTTATGCCGTCAAAAGTTTGACAGTATAAACATTTGTTTGGTTACAGTTTAGCAAAGAAAAAAAAGGAAGGAAGAGGGGGAGGGGGGTTGGTCAAACTAGGTGTATGTAACTTAATCGCTAATAGGTTTTTGGTTCACATGAGACCCAGTGCCGCGAATGCTTGTCAAAAAGCATTTGTAACTAATTGTATTGGGAATTTGGTTTATTATTAGGAATTTTGGGTTTAGGGTTTAATTTTAAACAATGATGAATGAAGAGTTCATAAATCCTCACATTGCTCTCAGTAACTTTTACACTTTCTAAGAAGTATATCAGTGTTATAGTTTAAGCTCTAAAATTTGAGATTTATGGAATAAAACTAAAATGTACAGTTGAAACGATGTAGTTTTGAATGTAAACATATGATCCAAACATACTTTGCTCTAATACATGTTATTATGTCTGCATAGTGATTGTATTCATCAATCATTTTCCAACAAATGTCGTGCATGAGATTTGAACTCAAAACATTATCGACAAAGTGAACAAATATGATTGATTGAATATTGGCATGCAGCCAGCCCCATCTGATGCGGCGCCAATGATGAAGATGGAGTGCATTATCTGTATAAATAGGCAATCGATATCATGAAAGTGAGTTGGCCTGCGGACCAATTAGGGCAAATGAGCAGCCAAGAAAAGTTGCGTGTATCTAAAAACACATACATGTTTCCATGATTAGAAAAAGCCAACTAACCCCAAACATTTTTCATGAGTTTTGGGAATTAATATTAGGAATTTAGGATTGACTT